>JAPPVO010006112.1:0-17230 GCA_030407325.1 Camellia japonica | reverse complement strand
TCACAAGTTACCGAAAAGAACTGTGAAAAACTGGGAAGGACTGGCCGAGATGTTTGTGGTCAGGTTTGTAACAAACAAACTACAGCCACTGAGGGTGGATTCCCTGATGGCCCTAAGAATTGGCGAGGATGAAGGCCTCAGGGCTTATGCCAAGAGGTATTATGAAGTGTTCAACCGAATACCAGGGTGCAACCATGAGGTAGCGGTCGTGTCTTTTAAAAAATGGCCTGAACGATGATTGTCTGCTTCAAAAATCATTGGCAAAGACACTGCCAAAGTTGGAGGAACTCATGGCCAGAATTGAGAAGTATGCAAGAGCGAAGGAAGACACGCCGGGGACAAAGGCATCAAAGCAAGAGAAGAGAACAGCTCGCCGAAGCGAGGCCGAGGTGATGCAAACCTTAATAAACAAGAAACGAGACTGAGGGTTGCACAGGTAGTCACCACGTTGTTCCGAATCTCGATTTACAAAGTCTTGGAAGGAATCAGGAATCAGCTTTATTATAGAGCACCAGCAAGGGTTCCTGGCGAATTTATGAAAGAAGCCTTGGCAAGCACTGTGCTTACCCACAATGAAGATGGGCATCTGACTCAGGGTGTAGAGCCCTAAAAGCACATCTGGAAGACCTGTAAGACAAGGCCATCTAAGGGACCTAGTAGACGAGGCCAGGACAAGAGAAGAGCAAGCAAGACTGCCCCAGGCACTAGCAGCACCACTCTTGCCAGCACCATAACCGCAAGCAGGTGGACCTCGAGTGAATTATTCACTCGAAGGTCAATGAAAATGAAATACGTGGGGAGACTCAGAAGGTAAAACACTTGCAACATGTGTATCAGGTTCGGCAGAAAAGACCTAGGAAAAACGAGCACCAGGGACCAGTGGTGTCCTTTACTGAAGACGATCTAGACATGGTACAGCACCCACACAACGATGCCCTGGTAATACCCCTTAAGATTGGAGAGTGCCAGGTAAAGCGCATCTTAATTGACCAGGGCAGCTCTTGTGACATCATGTATGTCAGGTGTTACTAGGAGCTTGGCTTTCACCAAGATGATCTGGAGCAATCCAATCATTTGGGTTCAATGGAACGCCAATGTAGTCCCTGAGAGCAGTAAGTTTGGAAGTGCAGGCTGGCACCAAGAAAGTAAAATTGGAGTTCACAATAATTGACACCTCTTCCCTTATAATGCTATCCTGGGAAGGCCATGGTTGCATGCAATGGGGGTTGTTCCCTCAACATTGCACCAGTTGTTACGGTTCCTAACTGAACAGGGAATTGAGGAAGTCAGAGGGGATCAGGTGCAGGCAAAGAATTGCTCCATAGCAGCAATGAAATCCAATTGCAAATACGAGAAGCAGAACAATAAAGATATAGGATGAGGACATGGAGGTCCTTGAAGACATCAGCAAAGAACCAACCGAGAAAAGTGAGGAAGCCTTGAAGAAGATCTTGGTCCAGCAAGGAGATGAAGAGTGCTTTTTCCTTCTCGGCTCAGCTTGGCTGAGGAAGAGGAAAAGGAATTAGAGGCATTCTTGAGAGCAAACCTTGAGGTGTTTGCCTAGACGCCATACGAGATGCCTGGCATTGACCCGAGGTCACTTGCCATAAACTGAATGTAAACAGGTCGCCAAACCTGTCATCTAGCGAGCAAGGAGGCCTACGTTGATGCATGTTGAGGTAGTAGAAGAGGAAATGGATAAACTTCTGGAGGCCAGAGCCATTCGAGAGGTAAACTACCCAACATGGCTATCAAACACGGTTGTTGTGAAGAAAAAGAATGGGAAGTGGAGGGTCTGTGTGGACTTCACCAGCCTGAACAAGGCTTGTCCCAAAGACAGTTTCCCACTTCCCAAAATTGACCAATTAGTGGATGTCACCTCAGGACATGGAAGGATGAGCTTCCTGGATGCTTACAGGGGGTACCATCAGATAGCCATGTACCCCCCAAACGGGGAGAAGACTGCATTTATCATCCCAAAAGAGCTATATTGCTACAGAGTGATGCCTTTTGGGTTGAAAAATGTAGGAGCAACTTACCAGAGATTGGTGACTAAGATGTTCAGACATCTAATAGGCAAAACAGTGAAGGTATACATTGATGACATGGTCGTGAAGACCAAGGAACCTGAGGATCATCTGGCTGACCTGAAAATAGTATTTGATATCCTTAAGACATTTTGGCTCTGGCTCAATGCGTCGAAGTACGCATTTGGAGTTGGGTCAGGAAAGTTCCTGGTATACTTAGTCACCAGAAAGGGCATTGAGGCAAGCCCGGGTCAGATCAAGGCAATCTTGGAGTTGAAGAGCCCGACATCGGCAAAATAAGTGCAGATGTTGACTGAAGGGCTGCAGCCCTAAATAGATTCATAAGCAGAAGCTCTGACAAATGTAAACTTTTCTTTAGTTTAGTGAAGAAAGCAACAGACTTCTTGTGGACAGAGGAGTGCGAAGTCGCCCTGGCTAACTTGAAGAAATACTTGACCACTGCTCCAGTTCTCTCAAATCCAGTACCTGGAGAGGAACTACTCTTATACTTGGCAGTTTCAGAGCATACAGTGAGCGCAGTGGTAATCAGAGAAGAAATTAGAGAACAAAGGGTAGTTTACTACGTAAGTAAAACCCTAGCAGATGCAAAGACCAGATACCTACCCTTGGAGAAGCTGACACTGGCTTTAGTAATGGCCTCCAAGAAGATGAATCATTACTTTCAAGCCCACAAGATTGTGGTGTTAACTGAGCATCCTTTGAAGTCCCTGTTGCAGCAAGGAGATCTGACAAGCAGGATAGCCAGATGGGCAGTGGTGTTGGGCCAATATGACCTGAAATTCAGATCGAGAACAGTAATCAAAGGCCAAGTTTTGGCCGACTTCATGGCCAAGCTCACACCAGGCACTATCATACATCGGGCTCCATTGAGCCGGGGTATACGATGTCCAGGTGAACAAGGAGAAACCCAGCTGGGGATAGTAGAACAGAGGAAGGAAGAGAAACTCTGGCCCTACAGTATTTACATTGGTGACTCATTCCGCCTGTTTGTTAATGGGAGTTCAAACCGACAAGGAGCGGGGGTAAGAGTATGCTAGTATCGCCAGATGGGCAGATACTAGAGCAATCTATTCATTTGGAGTTTAAGGCCTCAAACAACGAAGCAGAGTATGAAGCACTGATCGCACTATTAAAGTTGGCAGTAGCAATGGAAGCCGACGAGGTAATAGTCTTATGTGACTCCCAGCTTATTGTCAACCAGGCAATAGGCGAATGCGTAGCCCGAGATGAAAGGATGTTGGCCTATGTAAAGGAGGTGGGCAGACTAGTAGCCTTATTTTAGAATTGCCTACTACAGCAAGTTAGCCAAGATAACAACAGCCATGCTGATGCTTTGGCCAACCTAGCTAGTGCAATGAAACCTGGAGAGGCAAGGACAATAATGGTTGACTACTTGTCAGGTCCAAGTATAGAACCACTGAACACAGAGCATGAAGCAATGTGTGTGGAGATGGAACCAAGTTAGATGGATGCGATAATAGTATTCCTTAGGGATGGGAAACTGCCAGATGATCACAAAGAGGCACACAAGATCAGACTGAAATCGGCAAGGTTCAGTCTAATAGAAGAGGAACATCTCTATAGAAGATTTATTACTGGACCCCTTTTGAGGTGTGTGCATCCTTCACAAGTTGAAGACTTCCTGTATGAAATACATGAAGGAGTATGTGGAAGCCACACTGGGGGCAGGTCACTTGCTCATAGGGCCAATACTCAGGGGTATTGGGGGCCCTACATGCAGAAAGATGCTGAAGCTTATGTCAAAAAGTGTGAGAAGTGTCAGAGGTTTGCACCTTTGATAGATCAACCAGTAGTAGATTTAAACCCAGTGTCTAGCCCTTGGCCATTTTTCTAGTGGGGCATGGATCTTGTTGGGCAATTGCCTCAAGTGACTGGACAAAGGAAGTTCCTACTGGTAGCAATAGATTACTTCACCAAGTGGGTAGAAGTTGAACCCCTTGCAAAAATTCGGAACGTTAATATGAAGAACTTCATATGGAAGAACATCATTACCAGGTTTGGGATACCAAGGGCAATAATACCAAACAATGGTACCCAGTTTGACAGTAAGCTAATCAAGAGCTTCTATGCAAAGTACAAAATCAAGAATTATTACTCTACTCCAAGCTTCCCTCAGAGTAATGATCAAGCAAAAGCCTCCAATAAGGTTATCTTGGATGGAATCAAGAAGAGGCTGGAAGTATCAAAGGGAAAGTGGGTGGATGAGTTGCCCAATGTATTCTGGGCATATTGGACTACACGCCGAGAAGATCAACTGGGGAGTCCCCATTCGCCATGGCTTATGGCACTGGAGGTCGGCATCCCAGGGATTAGAACCTAGGGAGTAGAGAATGGGACCAATGAGGCATTCCTGGCCCGAGATCTGGATTTGTTAGAAGAAAGAAGGGAGAAAACAACAATTCAACTGGGGGCATACCAACAGCAGCTTGCTAGGGCTTACAATAAGAAGGTCAACCCACGAGAGTTCTAAGTTGGAGACCTCGTCTTGAGAAAGGTTGTCGGCAACAAGAAAGCTTTCGGAGAAGGCATGCTTGGCCCAAATTGGGAGGGGCGTTATAGAATCATCTTGGTCCTGGGTAATGGTGCATATCGGCTTGAAGACAGTGAAGGCAAAGAGTTACCAAGACCCTAGAATACTTGCAACCTGAAGTTTTTCTATTATTAGATTTTTTTGTTTTTTAAAGTTTTCTGTTATTAGCCGAAGTAATTAATAAAATTTTAGCTCGATTTTTATTTTAAACTTGTGTAATACGATTGACCAGTCCCTTGGCAATGTTTCTGATTGAAACATGATGAATAACTTAGACTTATTATATGGTAGAGTTGAATTATACTTGCCTATAATAGAGTTGAACTAAGTTGGCGATGTTTCTGATTGAAACATGACGAATAACTTAGACTTATTATATGGCAGAGTTGAATTATACTTGCCTATAATAGAGTTGAACTAAGTTAGCGATGTTTCTAATTGAAACATGACGAATAATTTAGATTTATTATATGGCAGAGTTGAATTATACTTGCCTATAATAGAGTTGAACTAAGTTGGCGATGATTCTGATTGAAACATGACGAATAACTTAGACTTATTATATGGCAGAGTTAGATTATACTTGCATATAATAGAGTTGAACTAAGTTGGATTAACCTAGATTTGCTATATCGGCAGAATTAAAACTTTGAATGGTACTAAGTACATGTCAGTTAGATTAATAGAGAAACCGAGGTTGATAACCTCGGCTAGTCTTTGTTTGAATCTGACTTCGGCGACAAGATCATAGGTACATGCTTAATGTGAACATAAGTGAAACTTAAGTTCACATTAGGGGGCAGAGAGTTGGAAGATGATAAAGAAAGTTTAAAGAGCTTAGGAAGGCTTGTCAAACATTTTACAAGCTAAAGTTGGCTTAAACACTTGTTGAAATTTCAGAAAAATTTACAAGTTAAAGATAAACCGAGGTAATATTGCAAGACGTACATTCCTGGTTGTCGAGATGACCAGATTGTCCAGCTTTGAGATAATGGAAGACAGAAGTCTTGATAAGTAAAAGTGAAGTAGCAAGTTTTAAATAAACACTTGTGAAAATATTTCTACAAATGTTTTCAAGTGTTAAGCCAAGGCCGAGATAAATAGTCAAAGGGTATATCCGAGGTATTTTACCCCGAAGAGATTGCACAGTTAAGGTGTACTTTGAAGACATGCAAAATATTCTAAGTATGGAATCATACAAGACAGTAAAGGAAAGACAAGCATTTAAACACTTTGTCAAAAAAGAAGACTTGTATTCAAAAGGAAACAAGGAACTTCGGCTTACAGGGGATTACTTGTTCAGAATACAAAAAAGGCACATTGGCCAAATACAAAGCTAAAAACATTATTAAAAAACAAAGTATTACAACCAAGAAGGAAACAAATAAAAAATACAAGACAAGCAGAAATATCCTAAGTGCTAGGATTAGCTTCATTGGCTGGAGGTGTTGTACTCTTGTCAGCCTCTACCTCAGCATCAATCTGCCGAAGTGTATCATCAAGGTTTTTGTTGGCAGCCTCGACCTCGGCCTCAGAGGTGGTCTTTTGGACCTCGTCCTTCTCATCCTAAGTCAAGTCCAGGACTTGCTCATTCAAAGTTGGGGACTTAGCCCCAACAGCTTCGGTCTTCTCAGACTTGTCGGTCTTAGCATCCTCCTTGTACTCAGCCTCGTCTCGAATTGGCTTAGAGTGGGGGGGAATGGCAGGACGAGGACGTTGTTATCTCGAAGAGTTGAGTCCTCGGGGATAGCCAACTCCTTCAAGGCAGCCATCCAGCCAAGGGTGTAACCCTTGTTTCATGCCTTTTTGACTTACTTCTTGTAGTCCTCGCGGACGTCGGTTGCCCCCTCGGCATAGGTCTTCTCATTCGCTGCTTTGATCTCGGCGGCTTTTATGGCTAGGGCATCTCGGAGTTAGGCTTAGGCTTCGATCATTTTTGTCTCGGCCTCTTTCTTCTCGGCCTTGAGGACCTCAGCGACAACCTTTGTAGCCCCCGCCCTTTCCTCGGCCTCGTCTTGAGCTTTTTTGGCTGCCTTGCCTTGATCTATCAATGATTTCATCTTGGCCTCGGCCTTATTTATGGACTTGAGCAAACCAGCAGCCTCCTTGGTCTTGTGAATCAGCTCCTTCTTCATTTCCTCTGCTTACATCGCAAAGGAGTGGGCATGCTGGATTGCCTAGAAGAAATGCAAAGAACAAAGTTAGTAAAGTTATTAAGTGTGAAAACAGAGAATGAAGAGTGCCAAGTGTTAGGGATTTACCTGTACAGAATGTTGTACCATCAGAGCAAAATTTTCGTATTCGCTGACCTCGGCCATTCGGTTGAGGTCATTCGGAAGGAGTAGCACAGTGGAAAGGGCGACGCCGACCTCAATATCAGAGGCGTTGTCACCGGCTCTGACTGGCTTATCATCAAGTGTGATGGAGGGTGCCCAGGGGTCATCCGATTTAAGAGAACCTGAGTTAGCTGCTGAGTCCGACCTCGGCCTCTTTGACTTATTGAATTCGGAGGGTTCAGCCTCTGCGGGCCTCTTTTCGGCGGCGGAGGTACTTTTTTCCGCTTCAGCCATTTTTGAGATTGGCAAGGTATCCTCAGAATCGATATGAGTCACCGTTGCCTCTGCTTGGGCTTCCTTTAGCCTCTTTAGCTTCGGTTTTGGCTGGGACTGAGAAAGCGAAGATTGGACAGTGACAACGTTGGGGATGTCGGCTAGAAGGTTATTTGCTACAGTCTTTTTGCGACCCATCTCATCGACAGGAACGGCTACAGTGACCTTAGTGTCGAAGTGGATCGCCGGAAGTGCAGTCGGTGGGTTGGCTGGATCGTAAGTCGGCACTTCAGAACTTCGACGTATTCGGCTACAAGTTTTTCTTGCAGGGGTGAGCAGTGGAGCTCGACGTCAGCATTGACACTGCACATGAGGGATTAACTGTGGAGCAGATGTTGATGGTTGCTCCATAGGACCAGATGTTGATCCTTGGTCTAGCCTTAATGATTCAGCTTGAGGAGTTATTGCTGAAGGAGGAGACCTGCTTTTCTTCAGGACGTCGGGTAGTATGGATTTGTACTACGTTGGGATGTAGTTTAGTAGCAGGGGAGCCTTGTGCTGGTTGATAGGCAGGTTCCGCAACCTTTTGAAATCCTTGCTGGGAAAGAACGTCTTACGAAAGTCCTTCCGGGCCTGAGGAAGAACTGCAAAGTAAAACAAAAAGACGTTACAATGTACAAAAATATCAAAGTAAAAAAGACTTGAAAGCAAGTAAAGTGACACTTGGCTCTTACCATTTCCCTCTTTGAACACTGTTCGGCTTAAGGGGTAGAGGTGAAGGTCATCATTTGGTGGAAACTCCCAGTTGCCTGAGACGATGAAATAATCATCTCCAGCACCTTTGTTGGAGTCTGGGAGGTCGGCAATAAGTTTGTATTATGTGGACCTTGGCTTAAGGTAATAGATGTAGCCCTTTTCTGACTTCAGGCCACACATACTGTAGCAGTACTGGATATCGGCTAAAGTTATCCTAGCATTCTCTCGGTTAGCTAGGGCTATTATACCATTAATAACTCGATAAGAGTTAATGGCTAATTGCATCGGGTTAAGCTTGTAGTAGTGAAGGACTTGGCGGAAGAGGATGTTAAGGGGGAACCTAAGCCTGCATTCAACGAAGGCTACTATTGGGAAGGGCATGGAGTTGTCTTTGGGCATGATGGAGTCCTCCTCCCCATCTAACCTAAGATGAACATCGGTAGGGATGGAGAACTCTTGCCTAAAGTATTGAAGCTTCTCTAGGGTGTCTACCATCCACCTAAACATACCCATGATGTTGGCTAAGAGGGGCAAGGTGAATTCAAAAGAAAATGGTTTGTATAGGTTTTAGTGACCTTGGCTTAAACTCAAAACATAAACTGGGGCAAGGGTTTTCAAGATCAAAGGGAGATTATTATAGTTTTCCTAAAGTTTGTGGTTCTAAAGCAAATCCCAAAACCTAGAGCTATTGAAACAGAAATTAGGAGCAAGAATCTGGAAAATCAACAAGAAAACAGGGCAAAAAGCATGATTCAGAAACAAGAAGGGATTCAAGAACATTGAACAAAATGTAAATGTCCACAAGACGAAGACAATGGTAATTTACAAGAACATGAAGTATGTGTGTGTATGGGTAGACTCAGAAAATAGAGTGGGCAAACACAATCAAAATAGAAACATGCTCAAACAGACAAATGATAAAATTTAAAAGCACAGGTAAAAACTGGGTACATTCACGAAAACAGAGCACAAATGTAACAGAGTTCAAAGTGAATAAAAAAAAAACAAAATAAGGAGGAGCAGTGGCTTACCAAAGAATGTGAGGCCGGTATGAAGTATGCCAGAGTTAGACGACATGAAGTATGCCGAAGTCAGACGATGGTAATGAGCGGAGAAGAGCAGCAAGAGCTTCACCGGAGGAGGTGAATGGAGTAGTTGCAGAAAGATTCGAGAAGACAAAAATGGAGGATTTGGGAGAGAAAGTTAGAGAGAGAGAGGTGCTTGAGCGAAGACGGTGGTGCAAAAGTGAAAAGACGGAGAGAGAGAGAGAGAGAGAGAGAGAGGAGAGAGAGAGAGAGAGAAAGATGATTTTGATCAAAACACGGAAAGACGGCAAAATTACAATTAATAAGCCTAGGACGACGTGTCTGTCAGGCGGCATACATAGAAACGATGCGACCTGATGGCGCGTGTCAGGTACGGTTCAATAGGGAAGAGACACGTGGCGAAAACGGTTGAGTTACTGTGCGTGACAGCTCATACGCGTGTAGAAACTCTTGGAGTTCTTGATTTAATGAAGCAAAGACCTCGGCTAGGGGGACGATCTCAGCTAAAGAACTTGAAACAACTTGGTTATTGGTTCTAAAGCATTGATAAAAACAGGCTACAAGTCTTGGTCATATGGGGCCGATGAATTATGACCTCGGTAATGAAGGATAGAGCAAGCTTAGCCGACGTGTTATTCGGTTCCATTACCTCAGGATACCGAGGTAATAGAACCTAGGAGGCAGTTGTGGGGACATATTTTTTAGATAACAACACGTGGCCAAGGTGGCACCGAAGTGCCAGCCGAGGTGCCACGTGTCCTGGTCATGATGCCGAGATGATCTTGGCTAGGCCGAGGTTATCCGTGAAGATACCGGAGTCCGAGATAGACGGATAAGGGATAGTTGTCCTAGAGTGGGGGAGGACCTCAGTTTGGATAAAGATAAAACTCTTAGGGAGTCTATCCTAATCTAACTGGGAATCTAAGATTAGTATTGAGCCAGAGTCCATTGAAGCTAGGCTTCTTCAAGGATCAAGTCAGTGCTGGCTATAAAAGTAAGGCATCCTCATGGGTCTAAGGTACGCTTTTTGGATTCTGAATAGTGAGTTAAGCACTTTTGCTATCTTTGAGAGATAACTGACTTGATCGTCGGAGTGCCCTCGGGTGGACGAACCACCGCCGGAATCTTATCTTTCTGTGACAGGTCATTCGGGCGCAATCTATTATGTCGGTGTTCTCCAGCTGAGTACCTGTTTGGCAGTGTGGTTAGAAAAAAGCACACACAATTCTACTTTCACCATTCTCTCTTTGTTCAAGATTTGTGCTAGGTTTTTGCTGGAAAGAAAATTCGTATAAGGTGATTCTCTTCCTTGTCTTCATGTGATGTGTTTGTATGTATCTAAATATTAACATATACCCAAAATCGTGACTCTCCATGTCAAGATGATTCGTGTATGATGATTACTTATCTCTGATTCTTTTTGTTATTTTTGGTTGTGTATGTTTGTGAATCTATGTTTTCTTAGGTATCTCTATTTTATTTCTACTATCTAGCAGAGAAGAAAACTATATATATATATGTTATTTATGCCTCCTAGGTGCTTGATAAAATGCCACTAAGAATGGCTGGCTCTTCCTATACTTTTATATTGTTTTCTTGTGGGTGTTTTTTAAAAATATATCTATCTATATCTCTATACTATTATTAAAAGTGAACACCTCACTTAATTTCTATGAATTCCTTTCTCTTCTTCCATCAAGTGTCAATTTCTTTATGCAAAAGGAAAAAAAAAATAGTAGTTATACGAGGGCTATGAATTGGTGGGGTTTAGAGCCATGAATTGTACCTTTTTTTAGTGCTTTGTGTGTGTGGTGTAGAGGTAGTTGACCTGTGGGAGTGGAATTAATGGGCCATTTAGACTTAAGATGAGATTGCATCAATTGTTCATATATGGCTGGCTTCAGCTCTGTTTTGTTTCTCCTTGAGTGACATGGACTTATTTATTTCACAAATAGCAAAAAACAAAATGAATAGTTATTAAATTAGATACCATTATCTAAATGACTAATAATTTTGAAATGGAAAAATGAAAACATTATCAAAAAATCTAAATAGTTGTACATAACTGATAATGTTTCTACCTTCATTTTCTATGCTAGTGAGATGGGCCATTTAGCCTCCACAGGATACTCACTATCAATGGGCGGGTGCAATCCTATGGATCTTGTATATATATATATATAAAGAAAATGGCCATATTTGAAACTGATCATGTTATATATGAGAAATCACCAAGGAGATGAAAACTTTGGTGAAATAAAAATGTGAATAAATTACAAAATATAATGCTTATTCAGCAAACATAAGCTTGATATGTTCTATTTTGTGGATTTGCAAAGTTCTTGCCCAAGTTGCATACTTTGGTTCTCACTAACAATCAACTAACTAACTTGGTTGAGATTGATCCCCTTGCATCACTCTCTAAGCTGCAGTTCCTTAGTCTTCTTGACAATAATATCACAAAGAAGCCAAATTACTGCTTATATGTCATCCACAAGCTGAAATCATTGCGCTTGCTAGACTTCAAGAAAGTGAAACATAAGGTCAGTGTGCCTGTTTGGTGCAGCTTAAAAGCTGCTTATTTCAGCTTTCAGCTTAATTTAAGCTATTTTGATGTGTTTGGTTTAGCTTATAGCTTATAGCTTATAACTTTTTGAAAGTCAGAAATCAGCTTATTCTTTGAGTGGGGCAGGAGATGCTTAATTTATAAGTCAGAAATCAGCTTATGTTCATAGTTATAAGTTATAAGCTGTTTAGGCATAAGCTATAAGCACTTTCCCACAGCTCTACCAAACAGGGCCAGTATGTTGTCATTTACTTGTTAGTTTTGATTAACTTTCTTAGGCATGTTAGGGGTTAATTTTTTGAAACCAAGCCTCTATTTGTTATGTGAAATGATTGACTTTCAACTGTAACAATGTTCCTATTCTTGAATTTTGTAAATGAGAAATTGTTATCCTTCTGCCTTTTAAAAAATCATTGGGTTGAAGGTTTGGAGCCTAACCTTAGGGGGAAAAAAAAAAGAAGAGAAAAAGTGAAAGCAGGTGCAGAAGTTTTGCATATCATGTTATTTTTTGGTTAAATGCTCCTTGACTTCAGTGGCTTCTATTAAAAATACACATCGATAGGAATATGCTAATATCTAATTTGTTGTGTATGAATTTAAGTCTAAAATTTTTCTTTTTTCTGCCTCATAGAAATGTTATTACCTACAAACTAATTACTTTATATTTTCTAATATTTATTGGAATTTTTTCGTCTAAAAGATTTGGATTTACATACTGTTATACCCAACTGATGCTAAATTGACTATGATCTTCTGTTTGATGGTTTGGTGTAGGTCTTATCAGTTGTTCAGAATAGCAATCTTGATGCTATACTTTTGGCTCATGAGAACACCATGGGTCGCATTCGAAAAGGTTACAATTTTCCTTTGTTTAAACTCCATATTCCTTTGAGGCCTTTGCTTGATTTTTTGTTTTGGTAAAGAATTTTGATCAAGGCCATGTATGCATAGCTATTTCTTTAGTTTAGAAGTTAACTCCCTTGACATCTTAATTTTCCTCGTTGTCTACATATATATTTCAGATTTTGTTTATTTATTTATTGTTTTTGGGGTGGGGCTTAGACTGAAGACTTTTGTAAGGTTTAGGAAGTTAGTTTGTGAATGTGGGAAAGACAATAACATTGGTGTTTGGAGATTGCTTGGTCATGTTGCAATTAAGATATTTGACTAGACTGTTTAAGAACAATGGCTAATATATTTTGAAGTTGGGGGTATTCATTAAAATATGCACAATACTTTGTGTAGACACCCCATTTTTGACCATCCTTAAAACTTGGTTATGCTTGTAGGTACATCCAGAACAAGTTTGGTTGTTCGCCGAGCACTTGAACTTCGCAGCGGGACGTCACAGGTTTGAGCTTTCCAAACCGTGTTTCATTTCTGCCCCATCTTTGGACCATGCTCTAGTCCCTCCCTATTGCTTGTTTTAGTGCACTGCCGGCCATGGGTTAAACCCTGCCGGCCATCAATGGTGCACTGTCGGCCACCACTGATGGCCGGCCGGCCACCTTGTTTCAACAGTTACTTTTTTTAGATATTTTGGCCAGTTGTGGCTCACTCAGCCATCCTCTATACACGTGTATGGAGGGATGGAGGCAGGTTGAAGCTTCTCAAGCAAGCTTGTTCTTGCATTTCTCTATATAAGGGGAGGCTCCTCTCCCTTTTCAGGGGTTCAGAAAATTTAGAGACAAAATATCTCTCTCTCTCTGAAATTCTCACTTTCTCTCTCTATATTGTGCTCAATAGTGTCTAAAAGTGTGTTTTCTCTTCACTTTTGCACTACAACACCTAGTAAAGCACCATCACTTTGTTGCTGAGGTACTTGAGGGTCTTGTTTGGACTCAAAAGGCTGGTTTTAGCTCAGAGGAAGGCCTACTTTGTTGATGTTCTTCAAAGGTGAGTGTATTCTCCTTTTAAGCTTATCTTTGTATGCCATCTTAGCCACCTTTGCATGCTGTTTTAGGCTTGGATTTCAACTACAAAAAGATTTATTTTTAAGTGTTTAAAATGATCGTTTGAGTCCTTGTGGGAGTTGGGGGTGTTTCACCCCCTTTGATGCCTTATTTGTTAAGCTTTGGAGCCATTCCTTGAAGCTTTTGTAGTGGCCTTTGCATGGCCTTTCTACCATTGAAACTCAGAGAAATTTCAGTGGTGGAAAGGTGTTTTTGAGGTCCAAAATGAGAGGGGGTGGTCCCCTCTCCTCTTATTTTGCTTCCTTGCCTTGTTAACTTCATACTTGAGCATGCTTTTATACTTCTTTTAAGATGAGTCCAAGCATGTTTTTGTGACTTTTTGGACTTGCCATAACTTTGTTTTTGGTTGATTTGGTCATTGGTTCCTTGCTTTTGGTACTTGTAGTGCAATCATGCTCTTTGGCCCAACATGCTTCATGCTTTAGTTCATCATTCTAGCATGTGTTAGCTTTGCTCCAGCACATTTTTGCCACTAATTTAATATGCTTGAGGTCTGTTTTAAGTGGTCTTGGTCATATATGCTTAGCTTTGTATAGCTATAGTGTAGTTGGGCTTCACTAGCTTTGTGTTGGAGGTCCCTAGCATGCTTTGAATGTGATGATTGCATGCTTTAGCTTCATTTCTTACTTGATTTCAGTGTATATGGTGTAGCTATACTCTCACATGTTTCACTCCTTCAATGCTTTTGGAGAGTTGTGTCTTATGCCTTAATCATGGGCTAATGTGCATGCATGCTTGTCTAAGCTTTAGGGCTACCATCTCAGCATGTTTTGGGTCTTATTTTTCTATGTTACAACTTTGATTTCAATTGGTGAAGTCACCTCTTGCTTGGTTTTGATACTTGTAGTGTAATCCTACTCATTGGCTTTGCATGCTTAGCGTTTTGGCTTACCATTCTAGCTTGTTTTGGCTACACTTCATCATGTTTCTAGCATTGTTTTGGCCTGCCTTAGGACTATTTTGAGTGATCTTGGTC
The DNA here is from genome assembly GCA_030407325.1 of Camellia japonica. Lineage (NCBI taxonomy): Eukaryota > Viridiplantae > Streptophyta > Magnoliopsida > Ericales > Theaceae > Camellia > Camellia japonica. The sequence continues at coordinate 2,765 of JAPPVO010006112.1, read as the reverse complement.
CTTTGGGGCTTGCATGATATGGCTATGGTGCATGTGCCTTAGCTAGTCTTGAGTTTTGAGCCCTCTAACATGCCTTATTTGTGATGTTTGGATGATTTGGCATCATTTAACATGTTATTTCAGAGCATATAGCCTTGCCATACTCTCATGTATATTACTCTTTGATTGTGTTTGAGAGTTGAGTTTTGTGCCTTGTTTGCGAGCCATAACTTGAGCATGTCTTTCTTGCTTCTTATGCTTAAGTTTCATCACATTTTAGCCACTGTTTTGGCATGCATGAGGACTGTTTAGGGTTGGTTTAGTCCATTGAGCATTGTATTGCATGGTCCTAGTGTTGTATCCTTCGCTAGCTTTTAATGCTTAAGTGTTCTAATATGTGGTGCATGAGTGTTTGCATGTTAGAGTCTTGCATTTCATGTCAAGATTAGCATGTTGTTTGCATGTCATGTTGCTTGCTTTGCATTGTGTTCAATCGGATGTTATGTTGAACACAAGGTGGATTAGTTCATTTCATACTTAAAGTGATGAAGTGAGCCAATCTCCCTTGGTCTCCATTGCCTTTGACCTCTCATGATAAGGAGATGGTCTAAGTGTCTTGTTCGTCATACATTTATTGAATTTATACATGTTGGATCTTTGGCCATCTCGCATTGAGATGCTTGATAGATGGTCTTGGATCCAATGATGCCTCTCCATTGATGTTTTGAAGTGATATGGAGTGGCATAGTATGTACACACCCTTGGGAGACCTTCCATTTCCTCTCTTTTGAGCTCTGTTGCAGAATGGAGTTTCAGTACATCAGTGGCCGGTAATGCCTTATTGATGGTCGGCACCTCTTCATCTGTGGCCGGCACTGCACATCTTTGGCCGGCAGGGGGGTCGACAGTCACCATTCATGGCCGGCAGGCCACTGGTGCATTCCCCAGCAATGATTTGGTAAGGTTCAGCAACAAGCTCTTGGAGAAACCCTGCAAACAGAGCCTCTAAAAAGCAAACCGAAGAGCTTTTCCGGGCGAAAACCGAGCATGCATCATTCATTTGTTCAAGGAAGAGCTGCGGCAGCCTAATTTAGCTTTCTTTTGCATACTTAGTTGATTTTGTAATTTAACTTAATTTGATTAATTAGTCAAAGTTTTGTAATAATTAATTAGCTTAGCATAGTTAATTAGTTGGTTTGTAATAATTAGTTTAATTAGCGTAGCTAGTTAGCTAAATTCATTCGGACCCTCTATCGAGAGGGCAAATGTTGTAATAAGGGTGCGTGTTTGTGTGCATGTCTTCCAACCCCCATTTCTTTCTCTCTTTTACTTATCAGCTTTTGATGGTTAGTTTAGGGCATATTTCAATTAGCATCCTTATGCTTGCATGCGTGCATCATTCATTTCTCTTGCATGTACCGAGCTTGGCACATCATACAAACTGCATTATATTTCAATATACCAACTTGAATACGTGTTTCAAAGCATGTTATCAAGTGCGGCATTCATATGCTATCTTAGATAGCCGAGCCTATTTAATGTCATTTTGCATGTGTTGCATTAGGCATTCTGTATAGTTAGGATCATGCATTGATTTCTAATTAGCTTCTGTTTTGGCTCGGAGTACACTGTAAGTGTTTATGCTTTTGCATCCTTGCATGTGTGTAAGTGACTGCCATGATAGCATGCTTGCCATGAGGCTATGTGCTTAAGTGATTAACTGCATGAATGCCTGTGGATGAAGGCTTCATTGCTTGAATTGGAACAATTCATCAAAATGTGCGTTTTAAGCCCACTTGTTTGTGGCAAATCCGTGCTTTAGCCTACTTGCGAGTAGCACTTTCCAACCATTTTCAAAAATAAACGTGAGTTGTTTTGTTTCAATTCTCGTGATTGAGTCTATACTTGTATGTTGTGCGCATCACGTAGTAATGTTAGAGTAATAATCGGATAAGAACACATTTGTCTTTAAAACAACATATCATGCTTAGTAGAGGCCGATCTTTTGATCGGGCAAGCGGCGGTGCTCATTTCATGACCTTCCCCTTTCGTACTCAAGTTTCCGAGCCGAGGCAACTTTGGTGATGACAGACACGTGGCCTTAGGCACAAGTCAGGGTTTCCTAAATTTCCCAAAACAAAATATTTAGGTGGCAACCCTGAAATCTGGCAAAACAGTCCATGTTTGGCGCTTTTTTATTCAAAATTGATTTTTCAAAACCAATTGCTGGATTTGGACTCTTTGGTGATTTATCAGTCTTACATTGCACTTTGTGAGATTAGATTCAGAACCGTGACAGGAGTTCGAACTGTAGGACCAATTCAAGCTCTCCGAAAGGGGGCATGGAAAAGTCAAGCTACACTTTGTCACATGAAACAAAATTGACGATTTAATTAAAAACAAGAAATAAAGTTTCGTGAGAGTGATCCACAAATAGTGTCTTTTGCAGATGCAGTTCTAATCTTGCGTCACATCGTCAACAAGTGCTTTAATCCTTTTAGAAATCCAAAAGTAGTGTTAATATTCTTGGCTCCTTGTATAAGTAGATAACGACAAGCAGATGCAAAATTGTCATCCTGATTAACAATGAATTATACGATTTAAGGGTTGGAAATCTGCCGTGCAGTTTAATTGACACTTTTACTGCAGATTTTAGGGATAAATGGTATCTGACTAATATGTCTCATAATTTAGTGTGTGGCAGTACTGATCTTCAGTATAATGTGTTAGCATTCTTTTGCTGAAATAATTCCAGTCTTTTTTTTTTTTTTTTTGGAAACATTTCT
>JAPPVO010006111.1:0-12943 GCA_030407325.1 Camellia japonica | reverse complement strand
ATTGCATTGACCAATTTTTTTTAAAAAACTTTTTCAAAACTCTGATAAAAACAAAGAGGAAGAATTTCCTCGAGATTTGCAACTTTTGATCAACTGAGAGAAGAAGAGAGGTGTACAAGCCTGGATGAATAAAATCATTTTTGTTAATGTGGGTGCTGAGAAGGATCCTGGCTTGGTCCAAATTGGTTCTATCTTGTCTTCGTAAGAGTACGAGTGATTAGTCACTTTGTGAAAAGATTTCAAAAAAAACTGTTTTTGCGTGGTCCTACGAAAACATGCCTGGAATTGATTATACAGCATAGGATCCCTCTTGACTCGTGGTCCAACCTCCTTAGCTCCTTAGCTTTCAAACCGTGATTTGAAGTATCCCATGATCAATCAAAGTGTAAGGCTTGCATAGCCGAATTGGAAATAGCCCTTGAACTAGGGGCCATGATGTGATTCAAATGGAGGCAGCCCTTCAACTAGGGGCAATAAGGTCGAATATGATTTAGATTGGAAATAACCCTTGAACTAAGGGCAATGATGTGATCCAGATTGGAAACAGACCTTGAACTCAGGGCAGAGAATGTGATTTCGATTTGAAACAGCCCTTGAACTAGGGGCAAAAGTGTGAGGCTTGCATAGTTGAAATGGAGGCAGCCCTTGAACTAGGGGCAATAAGGTACCACCCTTGAGAGGCTCGCTCGGCCGAAAACCCGGAAGGGCGACCCAGGCAAAAGTTAGAGCACAAAAAAGAAAAAAAATAATAAAAAGAAAAATGAAAAGCTCGCAAGGTTGAAAACCCGAAAGGCGGCTTTGGCAAAAGTTAGAGCGTAAAAGGAGAGTGTCAATACCGAGAGAACTTAGCCAAAACTATGTAGGGCCTGTTTTCAGATTGGAAACAACCTTTGAACTAGGGGCAAGAAGGTCGGATGTGATTTAAAATTTGAAGCATTCCTTGAACTAGGGGCAAAAGGTTGGATGTGATCAAAGAGTTAAAACTGAATCGTTTCCCAAAGAAGATCGCCTAGAAAGGCAAAACCCAGAATTTGAGAGAATGAATTTTATTATTGAAGGACAATCGAGTTCCTATCCACTACACTAGGGGCAACACTAGGGGCAAAGGCAGACCCAATTAGCCTAGTCCCTACATCATCATATCTACTGGTCAAGTGTAGTAGTTGTTTTGATAGATGGCCTAGAGATTTCACACCCAATCAACATGGACAAAGTAAAATGAAAGTAACCCTTGAGAGGCTCGCTGGGCCGAAAACCTGGAAGGGCGACCCAGGAAAAAGTTAGAGCAGCAAAAAAAAAAAAAATTAAAAAAAAAATGATGATAAAAAAAAAAAGAAAAAAAAAGAAAAAAAAATGATAAAAATGAAAGATGATGAAACAAAAAGGAGAGTGTTATACCCGAGTGAACCTTGGCCGGAACTACGATGGCCTGATTCCTATCTTGAGGATACGTAGGTAGCTTCATCTTGAAGTTCGGCCCCAATAATTTTTCAATTTATTCATTTCGTCCATGTTTGATTGGTGTATCTATAGTCGACTTGGTTGTCTTATCCGTGTTTGATTGGTGTATCTTCATTCTGCTCAACTCAATTGGTTCAAGTCAACTTGGTTCAGTTCGGTTTGGCGTTTCGGTTCGGTCCGGTCTAGGTTTGCTCGACTTCATTCGGTTCGGATTGGCTCGGTTCGGTTGGCTTGGCTCGGATATCACCTTTGATTATCTGGTTTGGGACTATGCACCCCAATGGTTGATTGTTAGTTGAGTAGTGGCCATTTGTAAAAATAAGTTTTGATTAATTTGAATGAAGTTGACTAATTTTTCTCGAAAATTGTTCCATTTTTGCCAAACTTGGACCATTCTTTGGATGTGAAAAAGGAAAATTTTCAGTGCTCACAATTTAGCTTACATGATTTGAAACAGAAAATGGAATGAGTAGGCTAATCTAACTCTCATGTTGATCAAAACATTTAAAAAAAAAAAAATCAAAAAAAAAAAAAAAAATTTCAAGGTAATGAATTAGGGGCATAGTTGAGTTAGAGATTCTGTCTCCTCCACCACTCGAGTCAACTCGTCAGTGTATATAAGTGTGTTTTTTTTTTTTTTTCATACCAGTCAGTGTATTTATACCAGTCAGGATATTCATATCAGTCAGGGTATTTATACAAGTTAGTGTATATCAGTGTGTCTTCATACCAGTCAGTGTATTTATACCAGTCAGGGTATTCATATCAGTTAGTGTATGTCAGTGTGTATTCATACTAGTTAGTGTATTTATACCAGTTAGGGTATTCATACCAGTCAGCATATAGAGTGTGTTTGGATTATTTTGGCTTCGTTTTTCTTACATCGTTGAGTCAGTTTTATTTTTTATTTAGGTCAGTACGGATCAGTGTCCAATTCAGAGTTCAAATTTCAATCATTCTCAAATTCGATCAAACAAAAGTATTTTCAAACTCAAAAGTGATGTGCCAGTCACGCCATTGAGATACAAAACTGAAACTTTTTATACAGTCAGGGGAAGACATCCCCGATTACAGAAACTCAAAAAAAAAACAAAAAAAAAAAAAAAAAAACAAAAAATACAGAGACTACCAAAAAAAAAAAAAAAAAAAAAGAAGAAAAAAGAAGAAGAGAGAAACAGCAAGCCCAAAAAAAAAAAAAAAAGAAGATACAAAGTCCAAAAACAAAAAAGAAATACAAAAAAAAAAAAAAGAGGTATCTTTTGTTCTTTCTTCTCGGTCGGACGGCACGCACTTCACTTACTCGGCTCTTCGTCGCCGAGCTCTTCCGCTTTTTGTCGCTCTTTTTGTCGTCAATCTTCGAAGACCCTGCTCCAGTACTTCCACTAAGAACGACCACAGTGTTTCCGCCGACAGAGTCGACTCCCCGCGACCATCAAAGACGAGGTACGAAGATCCCCCAAATCGGGCCATAGAGGTGGAGTGCCTTTTCAGCTCATTGTTTTCAGCCTTCAAGGCACAAATCTCTACCCGTGCATCTCTATACATGCACTGGAGTAGAGACAGTTGGGCGTTGACCTGGTATACCTCACACGCCTTGTTTTGCAGACGGTGAGACAGGTTAGTCACCACTGCCACTGTCTCCATGCAGGACCTCAACATGTAGTGGTTGGCCTCGATATCATTTTGAGTAGCCATCACTTGCTCAACTGATAGTGTGGGAAGACTAGGTTGAGTAAGAGCAGGGGCACTTGGCCCAGAAGAGCTCGATGGATTATTAAGATCCGGAAAGAGAGAGAAGGGGTGAGACGAAGCCATGTATAAGAAAAGAGAAGGCAGAAATGGCAGAAAAGAAGGGAGTCACAGAAGAATGGCAGAAAATAGATGAGGAAAATAAGAAGGAGGAGGAAGACGGAAAAGTGATGAAGAAGAAGATGGAAGAGTGATGGAGAAGAGTGATGGAGAAGAAGCAGAAGAAGAGAGTGGTTAAGAAGAAGAGAAAAGAGATACTGAAGAGAAGAAGAAGACGAGAGAGAAAGACAAAGAGAGGGAGAGGGTCGAGGCAAGCTTGCAAACCGAGGGAGCTGCTTTTGTCGGCCAGCCGACACAAAAGCAAAGCCCGCGTGTCAAACGCGGCAAGAGACGCGAGAGAATTGTGTATGCATATATGTATATATATTATATAGCTATGTAATATATATTTTGTTTGAACATTCGAGTCGTAGGTGTGGCTTAGGTTCAGTGGTTTAGCCTAGTGGATTGAGGGTTCAGAGAGCCCAGCCCGAAGTCAGGGGTTCGAACCCCACATCGAGTGTTTTCTTTTATTTTGTTTTCGTTTTATGTATAAATATGTCTATATATTTGTTTGAACATTTGAGTCACAGGTGTGGCTGGGTTCAGTGGTTTGGCCTAGTGAGTTAAGGATTGAGAGGCTGAGCCTGAGGTTAGGGGTTCGAACCCCACATCGAGTGTTTCTTTTGTTTCGATTTTGGTTTTATGTATTGATGTCTCATATAAGTCTATATAAATATTTGTTTGCATATCTTGTCACAGAGTGGCATGGTTCAGTGGTCGAAGACTTGAAGACCAGGCCTGAGGTCAGGGGTTCGAAACCCCGTATCCCATGTCCATCAATTTTGTGATTTTCCTTTCTTTTTTTGTGTGTTTTGCATACGTGTCTCATATATGTATAAATATTTGTTTGCATATCTTGTCACAAGAGTGGCGCGGCTCAGTGGTTGAGGACTCGGAGGCCAGGCCTGAGGTCAAGGGTTCGAAACCCCGTATCCCATGTCCATTCGTTTTGTGATTTTCCTTTCTTCTTTTTGCGTGTTTTGCATACGTGTGCTGACGTCAGCAAACGGAATATGCCTTCTCAGTAACGGCATCTACCCCCACTGACGGTTGCAAACAGAATATTCTCCCTCTTGTATATATCCGTATATGTCTGTATATAGGTCCGTATATGTCTGTGTCGTATATACCTATATCTGTATATTTCTGTGTATATACCATGTATCTGTATATTTCTGTGTATATACCATGTATATCTGTCTGTGTATATATCCGTCTCTGTCTGTGTATACGTTTGTATATGAATATATGTATACTATATGTACATATCTGTGCATCTATCACGTAATAATCTCACTTTATGCAACCTAACATAAAGTAATCCCCGGTCTAGAAGACCTCAAAATCCTTGGTCTAGGAGACCTTAAATCCCCGGTCTAGGAGACCTCAAAATCCCTGGTCTAGGAGACCTCAAAATCCCCGATCTAGGAGACCTAAACTCCCCGGTCTAGGAGACCTCAAAATCCGGTCTAGGAGACCTCAAAATCCCGGTCTAGGAGACCTTAATCCCCGGTCTAGGAGACCTCAAAATCTCGGTCTAGGAGACTCAAAATCCTGGCCTAGGAGACCTTAAATCCCCGGTCTAGGAGACCTCAAAATCCGGGTCTAGGAGACCTTAAATCCCCGGTCTAGGAGACCTCAAAATCCCCAGTCTAGGAGACTCAAACTCCCCGGTCTAGGAGACCTCAAAATCCCGGTCTAGGAGACCTCAAAATCCCCAGTCTAGGAGACCTCAAACTCCCCGGTCTAGGAGACTCAAATCCCTGGTCTAGGAGACCTCAAAATCCCCGGTCTAGGAGACTCAAAATCCCTGGTCTAGGAGACTTAAATCCCCGGTCTAGAAGACTCAAAATCCCGGTCTAGGAGACCTCAAATCCTAGTCTAGGAGACCTCAAAATCCCCGGTCTAGGAGACCTCAAAATCTCTGGTCTAGGAGACCTCAAAATCTCTGGTCTAGGAGACCTTAAATCCCGATCTAGGAGACCTCAAAATCCTAGTCTAGGAGACCTGAAATCCCCGGTCTAGGAGACCTCAGAATCCCCGGTCTAGGAGACCTTAGAATCCTGGTCTAGGAGACCTTAAATCCCCAGTCTAGGAGACCTCAAATCCCCGGTCTAGGAGACCTAAAATCCTCGGTCTAGGAGACTCAAAATCCCTGGTCTAGGAGACCTCAAATCCCCGGTCTAGGAGACCTTAAATCCCCGGTCTAGGAGACCTCAAAATCCCCGATCTAGGAGACCTCAAAATCCTCGGTCTAGGAGACCTCAAAATCCCTGGTCTAGGAGACCTTAAATCCCCGGTCTAGGAGACCTCAAAATCCCCGGTCTAGGGGACCTTAAATCCCCGGTCTAGGAGACCTCAAAATCCCCGGTCTAGGAGACCTCAAAATCCTCGGTCTAGGAGAGCTCAAAATCCCTTGTCTAGGAGACCTCAAAATCCCGGTCTAGGAGACCTCAAAATCCCTGGTCTAGGAGACCTTAAATCCCCGGTCTAGGAGACCTCAAAATCCCGGTCTAGAGAACTTAAATCCCCGGTCTAGGAGACCTCAAATCCCCGGTCTAGGAGACTCAAAATCCGGTCTAGGAGACCTCAAATCCCCGGTCTAGGAGACCTCAAAATCCTCGGTCTAGGAGACCTCAAAATCCCGGTCTAGGAGACCTCAAAATCCTTGGTCTAAGAGACCTTAAATCGCTGGTCTAGGAGACTTAAATCCCCGGTCTGGGAGACCTTAAAATCCTTGGTCTAGGAGACCTTAAATCCCCGGTCTAGGAGACCTCAAAATCCTGGTCTAGGAGACCTTAAATCCCCGGTCTAGGCGACCTCAAAATCCCTGGTCTAGGAGACCTTAATCCTCTGAAGTTGCAATTCCTTTGGTGTTTGTCGTGCCCGAACGACTTTAGGTGGTCTGGTATAGCCACCTGCCTGTGATTGCAATGAGTTCCTAGGAGACCAACTGCGACAGTGGAAACTAGAGTTCGAATGGCGATGCCTAGAACGCAAAAGGTTCGGGATTTCCGAGACTAAAGTCTGGTTTAAATACCCAAAAGTGCATCCAGGGATGCATTCTCGGCTTGAAATCTGTATGGTGGCCCCATAGGTTGAGATAGCTTATATGCGTCTCAATTCTGGATACTGAACCAACCTAGTCTGTCACTCCGTTGGAGAATAGGAAAAGTTGTAAATATGATCAGAAAAGCGGCATCCATGGCACCCAAATCGGTTAACAACAGCAGGTGCGCCTGTCTGTTCACACCACCTAATCGGTTAACAACAGCAGGTGCGCCTATCTGTTCACACCACCCAATCGGTTAATAACAGCAGGTGCGCCTGTCTGTTCACACCATCCTTCCTCCTTGCGCATGAGACGCGTTAGGTTGCTTTGCATTGCATGATCATAAGTGCTTGTGTTTCAAACATACCCGGCTTCGCGAAGCGTGTAAGTCCAACTTTCAAACTGTATCTTGAGCATGTCACTTGCATTCTGACCCTGAACTACGCTGGTTTGATTCCTTGCAATGGGATACGTAGGCAACCTTCGGGTTCAACCACATACATTGCATTTTGTTTGATTGCCTAAGTCTTACGGCCTCGTCAAAAGGGTCGTCTTCGGGCTTTGACATTCACTCACGTCATTTCATGACTTCGAGCTCTGTCAAAGAGGGGTAACTGTAGACACCCCATTTGGACCGGCCCTAAGACTTGGGCATTTTAGTTTAACCACGCTCACCAGAAAAAAAATCAAATTGGAACTTCAATCCCAAACCTCACCCATTTTGACTAAATCTGTAATTTGTAGTATTTTATAATATTTTATAATTTGGTGTGTTTTTATCAAAACCAAAAAACAAAAAAAAGAAGAAATACAAAAAAAATAGAAAATATAAAATAATATAAAAAAAAGAGTCGGTGAGTGTTTAGGTGAAAAAAAAAGAAAAAAGAAAAGATGCTAAACAAAAGATGCTAAGAATAGAATGATTATGCTTGTTGGTTGTTGCTGTGAGTGGCCTCGTGGGTGAATAAAAAATAATGAGGGAAATAGAGGTTCTTGAGAAAAACAACGCATGCACACAGCACTACAGCTGATCTCTGTCCCTCTCGAATATAAAGACACAAGAGATACACACCCACAGGGGGGAAGAGAGACGCACATAGACAACACACAAAAACTCCTCTCTGTCGGTTTGGAGGGAGGGGCAACACTGAGAAAGGCAAATGGGTTCATGAGTGATATCATTTTTGAGAGAGAAAGATGTAGAAGAAAAAGATGGATGCGCTAAGGAAGCAGCTCGACGGGCTGATGAGAAAGAACCAGGACTACCCACCATGAAGGAGATACGGGATCCATAAACACACGGCTCTCTCACCTCTCTCTCTCCCGGGCTGGTTCACCATACACCTCCCACACATCATCCATCAACACACGACACTGCTACACAGCAGCACCACCACCGTGGCCATCACACACCACACCACATACAGACCACGGCTACATCACACACCCAGCACCCACCGCTGCCATCACCATTCACACACATTCACAGACTCATGCACACTGCTGCACACACACACCATTGACATACACCATACCCACACACACGGGCACACACCCAGCAGCTTAAAACACACACCATTGATATACACCATTCACACACGGCATCTCACCCACTCTCTTGTAACACACTCGGCACCCACACACTACCCATATACACGGCACCTCACTGAAAACACACCCAACACACATACACGGCAGCGGCTAGGGGAGAAAGGAAGGAGACCACACACTGCCATACACAGACACAGAGCTTGAGACACACGGTTTGGAGAGAGAGGTGAGGGAGAGAAAGGAGGAAGAGGAGAGACACCACCCAGCCACACACACACACCCATCACCACTGCACACACACACACACAACACACACTCTTACCACACCACCACTGCAACTTCACAACCGAGCCACCATAACCTATAGCCTCCCATTCTCTCTAACAACAAACCCACAGCTGCAACCCTACTCCACCTTCTCAGGTCACCCACAGCAGCCCACTGCCGAGTTACCACCAACAGTTTCAGCTACTCCACTACCGAGCCACTACCAGCAGCCCACTGCCGAGCTACCACCAGCAGCACCACCAACTACTCCGCTGCTACGCCGCCATTCCGCTAGCCGAGAGCTTCGATCCACTTCGCGCCAAGTTTGCACCTTCATATTGAGGTAAAGTTTCCTTATTTTTATTTCAATCTTCGTGCGTCCTTTTCTCGTGTTTTCATTTTGATTTGGGACTGTTTTGGAATTGTTTTTTTCAACATATCTAAACTATGTGATTTGAAGTTGTAAAAGTGGGGAAGGGTTCGCTACCCTTCCTCATAGTTATATTCGCTTTAATCTCTCTATTTCAGTAAATTTGTATGTTATTTGGGGGCTGTTTAATTTATTTCAATAAATTTGTTTTACATATTTTGTTTGTGTTATATTAACCAATTAATCAATGTCGCATAATCATCTCTGCAACCTCCCTCCATTCTTTACTTATTTCGATTAAAAAGTTATGAAAAAAATTAAGATTGTGATTCAAGTATAAGAAAGGAACTCTTCCATGCTTAATGGTTTAAATTCTTTGGAGGTTCACTACCCCAAATGTATACATGTTCTTATACTCAAGCACAATCTTTTATTTTTCATTTCTCTTTATTCATCAGCGTGTTTACTTTTAAGGGACTAATTGACCCTTGGAAATCACCAAGGAAAGTGTCATTATCACTTATCATCAAGTTTGGATTTCAAGTCATTATCACTCAAGTTTGGGTTTTTCTAAGTCATTATTACTCTTCTGAGTTTGACTAGTCCTTGTTGCACATCTTGAGTTTGACTTGAAATCCCTAACTTGTGAATAAGTTTGACTCTTCCTTTGTAATTTCCCCCGAAGAATTTATCACCTGTTTGTTTACTGTTAAGAGATTAATTGACCATTGGAAATCGCAAGGAAAGTGTCATTATCACTCATTTCAAGTTTGGATTTCAAGTCATTATCACTCAAGTTTGGGTTTTTCTAAGTCATTATTACTCTTTTGAGTTTGACTAGTCCTTGTTGCACATCTTGAGTTTGACTTAAAATCCCTAACTTGTAAATAAGTTTGACTCTTCCTTTGTGATTTCCTCTGAAGAAAATAAGGTTTATTCGGTTTAAGTCGACACTGATTTTCCTTTATTGCATTTCAGACTTAATGGATGTAAATATCTGATGTAGGACAAGATTTTAAGAAGTTTTATTTTTTTAGTTTTAATATTTTTGATATATTATTTTATTAGGATTCTTGTAATTTAGTATGAATAATTTAGAATTATTAGGTTCTTAATTTTATTATTTTGGAATTAGATTTTGATTAGGATTTTAAATAGATTAGAATTCTAGTTTCCTATTCTCTTAGGTTTCCTAATTTGCATTGATTTAAGTTTCCTAATTTATTTTAGAATTACTTTTCCTACAAGTATTAGGTTTTGTTTATTATAAATAGCTATGTAAGCCTCATGGCAAAGACAACTTTTATTCGTTTATTCAATAATATTTCTCTTCCTTGTGGATTCAAGGTTCTATTTTTCTCGTGGATTCGAGAGCCCCTTTCGTCTACTAGAACGATATCTAGTCCCCGTGTATTCCGCTGCGTCAAGTGGTATCAGAGCATGGATTCGCCTAACTCAATTACACAAGACAATGGAGCACACACAATCCCTATTGACGTTGATCGTAGGGTGGAAGCCATATGGGATGCGATTGAGGAACATCGGCTAGAGGTGCATGAACTTCGCAATGAGATTTGTAATCTACTTACCGATTTGGGACTAATCGTCAACCAGAGGCAACCAACAGTTGACAGCAATTGCGCCGGAGGATTCACCCGAGGCCAACCTGTTAGCTTACGTTATTTTGCAGAAATTTCATATTTTAACGGTTCAAGTAAGTTTCAAAAAGAAGATTTTCTTGATTGGTTGCTTGATCTTGAAAATTTCTTTGAATTCATGAAGATTCCTCATGAAAATAAGTTATATTTGCATCCTACAAACTTGATAAAATTGCATTGAAGTGGTGGAATGGATTACAAGATTATCGAGTTTGCAAAGGTAAAGACAAATTTCATTCATGGTTAACAATGAAAAAGTTTTTGGCAACAAAATTTTACTTTCATGATCATGAAGATATATTGTCATATACAAATCAAGATACTTCCATGGAATTGGTAAACATTTGCAATGAAATTGTAGTTGCGAAAAAAAAGAATTCAGATCTAAATATTATTTGTAGTGAGATTGTTTGTAAAACTAATGAAGAAGATACAAAGTCTTGTTCGAGTGTTGATAATGCATTAACACATGGTAATTTGAATATTGAGGAGAAAGTTTTACAAATAAATCATAAAAATATTGAAGAAGAAGGAGATCTGATTGAGCCCAGTAACAAAGAGAAAACAGAAGAAGAAATAATACAACCGCTGTGTGCAACAAAGAAATTGGTTGATGCTACAGTTGATATTCCAAGGTTGATAGTTGAAGGATCAATTGAATCTGGGATGGTGCAACATCAAGAGAGCATTCAAGTTCTACATGAAGTAAATTTGGTTGATTTTCTTGGTGTAGAGCAATCTAATTTGATTTTCAATACTTGTCTAATGGATCTTGGCAACCAGTTGAAGTCTGCATATAATGTTTGGAAGAAGGAAAAACAACTGAAGTATTCAAAATATCTGTTTATTTGGTATGGAAGATGGCAGATCTCTAATATGAACTCGAGGACGAGTTCTTTCAAAGAAGAGGAGTCTGATGTAGGACAAGATTTTAAGAAGTTTTTTTTTTAGTTTTAATATTTTTGATATATTATTTTATTAGGATTCTTGTAATTTAGTATGATAATTTAGAATTATTAGGTTTCTTAATTTTATTATTTTGGAATTAGATTTTGATTAGGATTTTAAATAGATTAGAATTCTAGTTTCCTATTCTCTTAGGTTTCCTAATTTGCATTGATTTAAGTTTCCTAATTTATTTTAGAATTACTTTTCCTACAAGTATTAGGTTTTGTTTATTATAAATAGCTATGTAAGCCTCATGGCAAAGACAACTTTTATTCGTTTATTCAATAATATTTCTCTTCCTTGTGGATTCAAGGTTCTATTTTTCTCGTGGATTCGAGAGCCCCTTTCGTCTACTAGAACGATATCTAGTCCCCGTGTATTCCGCTGCGTCAATATCACTTTTGCACAAACAGGAGAAAAGATAAAGAAATGGACAGGTAATAAAAAAGGCTAATAAAATTGGTTAAAATTGGATTACAACCAACATAAAGAACCAATATGATTAATTGAATTCGGTCAGACGTTATACCGAATTTATTGTGTCAAGGCTTGCCTTACATCAATTATTGTAATAAATTAGACAGCCCCTTTTATTTATTATTCATTCGGTTTTGTAATAATTATTTATTCGGACACTTGGACATTCGGACCCTCCTGCGTGAGGGCGCATTACTTCATTCGGACCCTCCTGCGCGAGGGCGAACAAATTTGTAATAAGTGTGCGTGTGTGTGTGCATGTCTTCCAACCCCACGTCTTTCTCCCTTTTATTTCCCAGCTTATGATGGTTAGTTTAAGGACATCATGTTTAATTTAGAATACTCATGTTTGCATCCACTTGTATTGCATGCATAAAAGTTCGGCTCATTATATTATTGTAAATATCAAATTCAAACTCTTTACTTGGATACGTGCGCTATTACATGCCTTGAATTGACTCACATGCCATGTTAGTAGCCGAGCTTAGTAAGCATATTATATGTGTTGCATTAGTCATAATACATAGTTAGGATCATGCATTTTTCCCTAACTAGTTCTCTTTTTTTGGCTCGGAGTACGAGGTGAGTTTTTATGATTTAGCATATTGCATAAGTGTGATTGCTGTCATATCAAGCATACTACCATGAGGCTAATTGCTTAAGTGATAAACTGTTTGAATGCCTGTGGATGAAGGCTATTCACTGACATTGGGATACTTTGATTAATGTATATATGAGATCACTTTTTCAAGTGATACATATTCAAAACACCTTTTCAAAACAAACATAAAATCAAACGTTCCAACTGTTCGTGAAATTAGTCTATACTTGTATGTTAGAGATAAAATAAGAACATATATTGTACATAAGAATCACATCATAATTAGTAGAGGCCGATCTTTGATCGGGTGAGTGGGGTGCTCATTATTGACCTTCCCCTCTCATACCTAAGTTCCCGAACCAAGACACTTTGGTAACGACGGACTAATGGCCTTTGGCACGAGTCACGGGTTTCCTAAATTTCCCATAAATATTTAGGTGGCGACTCTGAAATCTGGCAAAGCAGTCCATTTTTGGCATTTGATTCAAACATCGATTTTCCAAAAACAATTGCCGGATTTGGACTCTTTTTGTGTTTCCACTGTTTCACATTGCACTTGTGAAATCAGATTCAGAACCAACACAAGTGGAGTCCGAACTGTAAGGGCTATTTCATTCTTCCGAAAGGGAGCGCGAAAAGCCGAGCTACAATAAGGTTTAACTAAGATATAAGTGTCAGCTAACATTCAATATTTATGACCAATGTAT
>JAPPVO010006110.1:0-34033 GCA_030407325.1 Camellia japonica | reverse complement strand
GGTTACTGTCAATCCCCATGGCCTTTTCTGTTTTGGCTGGGAACTTCAAACTTCCTTTCCGAATTTGCTCTTGGATCCTGTCTCGAAAAACAATGCAGTTTTTAGTCGAGTGAGACCAAGAGTTATGCCATTTACAGTATACTTTTCCTTTAAGTTCATCTGGAGATGGCAGTTTTACTCCTTTTGGTAACTTAAGGAAATTGGCTGCAAGCAAATGATCAAAAATGTCATTTGCTTTTGTTAGGTCGAAAGAGTACTTTCTGTGAAAGTCTTTCTTTTTAAACTGCTGGTCGATGGTTGTATCCTTATGAATTAATGCTTCACAGATTACAGGTTCTTTGCCCACAATCTCTGCTGCATCGATCTCATAATTGGATCTCTATAATATGTCTTGTATGAGGCATTATTTCGATCTTGTTCCTCCTCTAGTAATGCTTCATATCGAGACACCTTATAGGTTAGTTCGACCAAATCCCTGAATTCGGTTGAGTCAAACTTCTTCCGAAGCCTGAACTCTAAACCGTTTTGAGCCAATCTTACGAATTCTGGCTCTGGTAGGATGACTCTACATTTATTTCGAGCCCTTTTAAATCTGGCAATAAACTGAGTAGCCTTTTCTTCAGGCCTTTGACTCAATCTTGCCAAGTCTGCCATGGAAACCTCTGGCTCCGATTGGAAGAATTGGGCATGAAATGCCTCTTCCATTTGTTGCCAAGTTTGAATGGAGCCAGGTGTAAGGTTGATGTACCATACAAATGCTCCCCCAGTTAGAGAATTTGGAAACAATCTCAGTTTCATGTAGTCATGATTAGTGAATTCACCGCATTGAGCAGCAAATCTAGCAATATGCTCTACCGTTGACTGATTTCCAGTTCCATAGAAGAAGGTAAAATCTGGTATTCTGAACCCTCTTGGGTATTCATGTACCCTATCCATCCATTCTGGGTATGGTTTTATGTATACAGGAGTCTGGACCCCCCGAGCCATCGGTCCACACATCTCCCTAACAATATCAGCAATTTGGTCCCTAGGGACCATATTTTGTGCCTGCTGAACCACTACTGGAGGGACGAACACAGGATTTGGTGGACAACCTTGTGCTTGTGGTCCTCTTGGTCCATAAGGTAGTAAATATGGGACTGGTTGCCCCTGTGGTGCAGGTTGCTGTTGGGGGTGTGGGTAACCCCTTTGAGCCTGTCCTGCGAAAGGGCCTGCAAAAGGTGCTGGGACAGGTGTTGTGTCCCTTCCATTTGCAGGCCAACCTTCCAACCCCCCGGGTATAAATTCGAATAAGGGATTATTATACCCCCTAGTGCCAGGTATGGCTTCGAACATGGGGTTTGTAACTATTCTTACGCCAGTTTCTTGTACTTGGCCAGATCCACCAACTTGTGTGGCTTCATTGTTAAGTACCGAGGCATTTTGGCCTGCTACAGGCCTCGAAATGGGTTCATACCAAGACTGAGGTGATGGTCTCTCATAGTTCTGGTTACTAGTTTGACCATTAGAATGTCCATTAAATTGCATAGGCTGTTTATCTCTAGCCAATCTTTGCTGAGGGACATTTAAAACCTCCTCTGTATGTCTTGTGTTTGTTGGTTGGTGGTTATTCATTCGATCCAGAAAGGATGTTGCCCACCTTTCCATTGTATTCATCAATTGTTGTCCCATGGCATCTACTAAGCCATCCCATGGATTGGTTGGCTGAATAGATGGGACAGTGGATGGTCCAATTCCTTGGTTTCGTCCAATATTATGAAAATATGGTTCTTGTCCCGACGTACTGGTCTGTTCGACCATAGGTTCGGATAATATGGGAGTTTCCACAGGATGTGTTACCACATTATCCTCTGGATTAGGTATCTCTACCTCTCCTTCTACGCCTTCTTCCAGACGTTCATTTTCTCCTTGTCGTCTTCGTCTAGCCATTTTAACAAGTCCCACTGGGCGTGCCAAAAATATATGTTTGCTTTTTGGCTTTTTGAAGGGTATTTTTGTAAATGCGAGCGTGGCAGCAAGGATCAATCAGTCCTTACAGAAATTATAATTGCCAACCAATTATCAGACGATTGTGTTTTAGTTCTTTCAGCCTCAATGAAGAGGACTTTTACTGGTGGCTTGACTTAAGAGAAATTAAGAGAATAACAGTTAATATGAAGAACAATCGAAGTATTTCATTAACATGAACACTTACAATGGTCCAAACTCGGCCTCGAAGAGGTTTACAGCAACAGTCTACTTGAATCTACTTGAAACTACTCCTATGAATTGAAGTGCAGTGCAGGTATTTAAAGTACAGGAAATTAAAGTACAGGAAATGTAAAACTGGAAAAGAAAATATGAAGTAAAGACTGGTTTGTATGATCTGAGTCTGGGCTTTTTTCTGGGGACCTCCTTGCTATTTATACTCCTCAAGGATGACCATCGAACTGCACTTCAAACTGTCGAACCGCTCCTCCATGATTGCTGATCATGCTGCCTTAGAAGTAGTTCCACTACGCCGTTCCTTGCAGTTGAACTTCCCTCTTGTATTTGAATTTGAATATGAGCAACCGTTGAAGCCACGTCATCTTGTATCTCTTTATTGATCCTGTGCTACTCAGATCACGTGAGAACCAATTTCCACTGCCACGTGTACGATCAAGATCGAAGACTTGAGCAGTCTCCCCATACTATCCTTGCTTTGCCACGTGTCGAACTATAATTGGCTTTTACAAAATATGTAGCCAACACATACACAACACACAACATGGTTCACCCATACCCCAGCATAAACATTTTACCTAACCACCCTATACGTGGAACAACACCTACCTACAAAATTTTGGTTTGCCACACAGAATTTTGTTGTTCAACATAGCAAACCACATTACTATGCTCTATGCAAACCCACTGTCAAACATGGTCACCAGCCAATATCATGTACATTTCATTCACAACTACATTTTTTCCAATACCAACCTTGTATAAACACAGTGCGCATACAAGTATCACATTTCACCAAAAAAAAAAAAAAACACAACACAATTAACGTAACCCCACATCATATTTATTACCAAATTAATATTGTCAACGTACATTCACAAAAACAAAAAATCCATGCATATACCACTTGCTAATCAAAAATATATAACTGTACGATATTGTCTTTATATGTGCTTAAAAATAAACATTCAGGTGGAATGTTTAAGACCCCTGCTAATGTCATTCACAAATCCCTTAACCATGTTTGCTCTGAACACGATGCCATTGGTACCTTGCAACGAACGCGCTACATCAACATGGTGCACATACTGCCTCATCACCGCTGTGCAGGAAAGAAATAAACCTTCTCGTATAATCCTGTTGATCAAGTCTGCGCTCCTCCAAACGTTGTCGCTTTACTCCCTGAAAACACAAACGTGAGCTAGCCGACGGGTGTGTGCCGGATACCTCTCCGATGCCTAAGTCAGCAAAATAGACAAATAGACAAAAGCTCTGTGTATTCGAGAATCAAAGTTGTGTTACCTCTTCATAGGTGATGTTGTGAGCTTTTATAGGTTCCGTGTGGCACAATCCTAGTAGGACTCTTATTTTTACATGCAGAGTCCTCTTAGGAATTACTCTCCGAAAAGATAATGCTTATCATTCAACACCCCCTTCACTGCTTAAACCAAGTGAGATGGTCCTAGCTCGGTGGTATGTCCAAACGACTGAGCTAGCATTGCCATGGCACAATGATAATGTAACGAGCTAACAATACTCATGTTACATTTATCCCGACGCTTTATGTGTAATATGTACCTCGGCTTCGCCTGTAGACCGTGCTATCCATAGCGTACTTAGACCGAGCTACTCAACAGCAAGGTCCTGAGTAGAAGCTAAAAATACCTCGGCTCAAGATGGTTTGACCAAGCTAACTGTTATCACGCCGACCGAGGTGACCCAGCTAACCACCAAGCTCTTTCGGATCGAGCTATCTGCAAGGCTCCTCTGGACCGGACTAATTACAAGGCCCTTTTACTCAGCCCTTTTTACTGTAGCCCACAGAATGGCCCATTACTCAGCTCGGCCTAATTTACATATAAATTACCCTCTCAATTGCCCCTTAATTCCATCTGCGCAGCATAATAGGGATTATCTTTTTCTAACCGAGCTAAAAACTTTAGCTTTTCAACCGAGCTAAACCCACACCGGGCTACCCATCCGTCCGGTCAAAACGTCTTTTCAGTTGCTGTAACTGAATCGCTTCTGTAATAACCCGACCCTCGTCTATGATCCTGGTATACTTTCAGTTTCCTTATTCTATCTATTTATATGCTTATTGTGAATTTCCATGTGGAAAAATTCCAAGTTTAAAAGAAGTCTATCTGTTTCACAAGAAAACTATCTGTCACCATTAAAACGTTTGATTTAGAAATTGGATGCCTTAACGGCTTAATTATCTGAAATTGATTATATATCTGTGATCAGCATAATTTTCTGGTAATATTAAGTACGTTTACAAAATTTCAATTTCGGAATGATAAAACGATTCAATTTTGTCTTATTATAAAACATAAATATCTAAGTGCATATATATCTATAAAACTCCTTGGAAATGTTGACTGAGAACTCTCTTGGAAACAAAAGGGGGGGAAATCGTGGGTGTGGGAGAGAAGCTCTCCAAAGTGAAGAAATTGGGGGAAAGTTTGTGAAGATTGTGTGGATTTAACTCAAGGTATGAAATTCCTTGATCTAGCATCTCTCTTGCTCTTAGTTTAGCATTTCCTTTTTGTTTGGAAAGCTAAGGTAGATGTTGCACAACTTATGTGATAACTTGTGTTTCAGAATCAAGATGAGTCATGGAGGGCATTTATACTTTAAAGCCTTGCTATTCCATGAAAATATGCAATTATGAGTTGAATTGGAAGCTTGAGTAGCTCTATGTGTGGAATGCCTAATCTCTGGGCTAAACTTGTGATGTGTATGTAACTGAATCACAGATGCATGTCCACAATGAGTTTTAATTCTGAATCGTGGTCCTGGCATATGTATAGTAGCTCAATGGATGTATCTGCATGTTATTTTATTCTTTTAACGCTTCCATTCAGGCCCCGGATATTCTATATAGTAGGTGAAGTGTCTGTTTCTGGTTAGGTCATGCCCAAACTTTTAGGGGCGGGTGTGGGGCGTGACAGCTTCTCATTCTAAGAACACGTGGCACACTCTCATTGGCCCAATGCAACTGTGACGCCATCTTCGTACTTCGCGTATTTTGAACAGTCCCGCCCAATTTCTCCTTCTTTACACAAAAACTACTCATTTTGAATCTATCACGTCTACTATTCATCATTTTCTCTCTCTTTGAGCTTTTTCTCCTTTGCTCTCTTGCAACTGTGGAGCTTGTGTTCTTGCTGGGATCTTTTTCACCTTCAGTTCCTCCATTTTGAACTGGTATGTGACTCAAATCTCTTTCCTTTCCATTGATTTCATTCTTGTTTTGCAATGTATAGCATGCGTTTTTGTATGATTTTCAAAACACCTATTCCACTTTTGCTTCCATTTTTCTGAAAAAACCTCCGTAACATAACCACTGTTTATATGAATAACCTGGGAAATGGTAGCTTTGATCCAAAATCACACTCCAACCGAACTAGGATTCTGTTTGTATTAGGTACAAGCTTAACCAAACTGATCAACCGAACTAAAACTTCACATCATACTTGTAGTTTCAATAAGTCTTAGTACCATTTGCTCATCTTAGCCGAGCTAGCGAACCGTACTAGGTTTGCGCAATGCCGCACTAGAACGCCTTCATCACTGACCAAGCTACAACTTAGGGCTAAACCAACTCTCTTAGTTAAAACCGAACTAAGAATGCTGCCCAAAAGTTCAACCGGGCTAAAGGCCTTTGCTCAAACCGAGCTAAGAATGGATAATGGCCCACATAGTCGAGCTAGGACTTCATTTATCTTTGCCTTTGTTTTTTTAGCACGGTCCAACGAGCTGTGCTTAACACGTTTCTTTTTTCACTTTGCAGACTTAGGTTGCCAGGCACTCCCTTGAACGCTCAACCGAGCTACTCAGCGTCATTTCACGACCGAGCTAATACCTAAATTTATTCGTAATTTAATAGCAAATGGGTAAATATAGGATTTTAGTAAACTCACCAGGGGCCATGGCCGAGTTCCGAAGGGACTACCATATCCCTGATGACATCCATCTTACCTTAGCTGAACTAGATACCACACCCTGGGGAAACCCTGGCTTTGTTCCTTTTACCCTTCTTTCCATTGTAAAAACCAGATTAAGATTCCCTGTACAGCCTCTTCTTTGCGAGTTCCTCAAACAAGCCAACCTTTGCCCTACCCAGCTTTCCACCAACTCTTACCGCATAATAAATGGTATTGTCGAGCTAAACCGCCGGGCTGGCCTTAATCTCGGTTTAGCCAAGCTCTTCCACCAATATTCCATAGGATCAAATGAAGATAGCTGGGTTTACTATCTTAGAATAAGGCGCCGACGTGAAAAGATAATAAAGAATACCCCGAACAAGGATGTAAATGATGATGATTTCTTCTGGGTCTCTGGGAACTTCGAAAACCACGAAGCCCAGATCCCGGGCGACCGAATTAATTGGAATAAAAGAGTCGCCGGTATAACTATCTCGGCCCAATTTCATGTTCTTTCTCTTACTTCGGTTCTTACTTTTAACCGTACTAACTGTTGTCTCCTTCCTTCATGCAGATTTGAATTTTCTTAAGTCCTAGTACAGCTACCCTAACTTGAACACACTTCGCGCCGCATTGCGATATCCTAATAGAAGTTGGGCCGAGCTACTTAATTTTGAACCGACATACAGATACAGCAGCAGACGAAAGAACAAGGTGACTGACTTTTTGTTGGAAGCCTCTCCTGAACAGGACCCAACCTTGCCTCAAATCAACCTGATCCCACTAACTGCTGAACAAGAAATGGCCAAAAAAAGAGCCGTAAGAGCCCTTCTGACCGAGACAAACCAGCCCGAAGTACCACTAGCCGGTCAAACACAGGAGACCGTGGTAGCCCTACCATCCCACCAGCCTTCATCATCTCGGTCTCGCAAGCGTGCTCGGTCTTCTCCCACTGAGCCACGCCTTGTCGATGAAGACGAAACTGTGCTTCCTCCAACCGCAGTACCAAGCCCGCAACCTGAGAGCTCAGACCGAGCTAACTCTTCTGATTGGGCACCGAGATTATCTTACCAGAACCGAGCCATCCGGGACACAGACTCAGTGGTGGCAGATAAAGATCACATGCTGGCCTTCAATCTGGCTAAGAGCGTGTGTCTGCCCCCTGATATGGATCATCATGCCCACCTTACCGAGCTAAAAGCTATCCGCTCGGCCAATAAATCAATGGTGCTGGTGAGTATTCTCTCTTTTGTTTTCCCATTTTGTGCATCTGTTAGCTCGGTTCTTACTTAAAAAATTACTTACCACCCTTATGCAGGCCATGCAAAAGAACCAGATTGCTCATAAGCGTGTAATGGAGCTGCGGAAAACAGCAAGGCAGGCTGTGGTTAAGGCTGACAAGAAGACGGCTGAGCTAAAAGTGGCACACCAAAAAATGGCCGAGCTGCAATCTGAGGTCGCTCGCCTTACTGGTGTAGTTGACTCAGCCGAAGTGGAGAAACAAGAAGCTTTGACCGAGCTGAAGGACTACTACCTGCGTGAGCTCGCCGCAGTTGAGGAGAAGAAGAAGGCCGAGATAATTGAGTTGGAGAAGCAGATTGAAGACGCTGAAGACCGTGGTCACAAAGAAGGCGAAGCAACCTATATCCTGCAGTGTGAAGCTGGCAAGGACTTATTCTTCAAGTGTGGGTGGAGAGCGGCGGTGGCACAGCTCGGTCACGGTCCTGACACTGAGGTCTTCCTGAACCCTCCTCCGCACTTTATACCGAGCTACATGGTGGAGTACGCTCAAGCCATTCAACAAAAATTTCTTCAAACTGAGGATGATGAAGAAGAAACTGAGCCTAACAATACCCCGGTCGTCAATGATCCCGCTGTTCAGTCAGCTCGGGTGGAGCCACCAGTAGAAGACTTAACGACCGAGCTGCCAGCTGAAACCGGGCTCCGAGTTGAACTGGATGTGGATCTTGATGACCTCTTTGCCTAGTCTTGCGCTTTCTATTTTTTGCTTTTGGAAAGAAACTGATAATTGTAATTGGGCTGAGCCCCACCCTTTGTACTTGATCTGAATTTTCAATGAAACCTTCTTTTGTTCTAACTATTGTTTCGGTTTACTCTTATGCTTATATTTACTTGCCAAATATAATTTCAATGTATTGTAACACTTTCCGACCGAGATAACTATCTCGGTTTTAACCTTGAAATCTCTGGTCATACCTGCTAACCTCTTCAATCTAGGTTTTTACCTCGGCTAAAGATCGCAATAAATTGTATTCCAGCCAAACACTCTTCAGCCTTGATCTTTATCTCGGTTGAAGAGTACTACCAAGTGTTGGTTTTTCCAGCCAACCACTCTTCAGCCTTGATCCTTATCTCGGCTGAGGAGCGCTAAGTGTTGGTTTTTCTAGCCAACCTCTTCAGCCTAGATTCTTATCTCCGCTGAAGAACAATAAGTGTTGGTTTTTCCAGCCAACCACTCTTCAGCCTTGATCTTTATCTCAGTTGAAGAGTACTAAGTGTTAGTTTTTCCAGCCAACCTCTAAGTTGGTTATTCCTGCTAACCTAGAGTAAAGTGTTTGGTTATTCCGACCAAACGTCCTGCAGCCTGGATCCTTATCCTGGGCTTAGGAGGGGTGTTGGTTATTCCAGCCAACCTCTAAGTTGGTTATTCCTGCCAACCTAGAGTAAAGTGTTTGGTTATTCCGACCAAACGTCCTGCAACCTGTATCCTTATCCTGGGCTTAGGAGGGGTGTTAGTTTTTCCAGCCAACTCCTTTAGTACTGATCCTAATCTTGGCTGAAGAGAGTGAAGAGTTGGTTATTCCGGCCAACTATGCTTTCAGTGCGCCTAACTCACTAAAACAATCTTTTACAGAAGGAAACAACTATACTGAAAAGAAACTACTTGTTTTATTGAGAAAAAAAAAATACAAATACTTGAAAGAAAAGCTAAAAATAAAATAGTTTGAGATTGACAGTGTTCCATGGCCTGGGAATGGCTTTGCTGTCTTCATCTTCCAAGTGCTATGCCCCTTTTCCTGCTAATCCAACCACCTTGTAAGGTCCTTCCCAATTAGGCCCTAACTTGCCATCTCCAGGTACCAAGGTGTTTCCCATCACTTTTTGCAGTACCCAGTCTCCGATTTTGAATTGTCTCGGATGTACTGTTTTGTTATACTTTCTGGACAACTCTTGCTGGTACGAGGCAATATGAACCAGTGCTTTTTCTCTTCTTTCTTCTGCAAGGTCGAGTTCCAATGCTATAGCTTCTCCATTTAAGTCTGGATCAAAATTTTCACTTATAATTGTGGGAAGGCCAACTTCCAGTGGGATTACCACTTCCATGCCATAGGCCAAGGAAAAAGGTGTTTCGCCAGTAGACCGCCGAGGTGTGGTACGGTAAGCCCATAAAACGTGGGAAAGCTCCTCAGCCCACTTGCCCTTTGCTTTCTCTAACCTTTTCTTCAATCCATCCAAGACGACTTTGTTTGATGCTTCCGCTTGGCCATTTGCTTGGGGATATGCCGGTGTAGAGTTGTAGAATTCTATCTTGTATTCTTCACAAAAGCCTCTAAAAATTTTGCCGTCGAACTGAGTGCCGTTATCTGATATTAGAGCTTTTGGTATGCCGAACCGAGTGATGATATTCTGCCAGATGAACTTCTTCACATCTTTCTCCTTTATTGATGCTAGTGCTTCTACCTCCACCCACTTTGTGAAGTAGTCTGTTGCTGCAAGAAAGAACTTTCTGTTGCCAGGTGCTGTTGGAAGTGGTCCTACTATGTCCAAGCCCCACAATGCGAAGGGCCATGGGCTAGTTAAAGGTAGAAGCTCTCTGGCTGGTTGATGTATTTGGTGTGCGAACTTCTGGCATTTCTCGCACTTCTTGACGTATTTCTCTGAATCTGCTTGCATGTATGGCCACCAATATCCTTGCGAAATGGCTCTGTAAGCTAATGATCTTCCTCCTTGATGACTTCCGCATACGCCTTCGTGTATCTCGAACAAGAATGCTTCAACTTAGCTGGGGTGGACACACTTTAGGTAAGGTCCTGTGAAGAATTTCTTGTACAAGGCCATTGATAGGGAGAGCCAAAATCGCTGTGACTTTACTCTTATTTTGTTGGCCTCTTTCTTTTCTTCCGGTAAGACGCCGTCTTTTAAGAACATTATAATGGGATCCATCCATGAAGGGCCTAGTTCAGCACAACATACCTTTTCTACTTCAGATTCTTCAATGCTTGGTCTTGGTAGGTAGTCAATTAGTAACGGATGAGGGATGTGTGTATCTGCCACTGAAGCAAAGCCTGCTAGTTCGTCCGCTCTGCTGTTTTCTTCCTTGCCGATCTGCTCTATTCACACTACTTCAAATTTCTTGATCTCTTTTCTGACTAACTCTTGGTACTTAGCCATCCTGTCATCTTTTGCCTCGTAGTCGTCTGAAATTTAGTTTACCACTAGCTGTAAGTCACTGTAAACCATTAGCCGGTGGCCTTCATGTAGAATGTTGATTTTAGGCCTGCCAGAAGCGCTTCATACTCCGCTTCGTTGTTTGATGCTGGAAAGCCAAGGTTGACTGCTTGCTCTACTATTACTCCATCTGGCGAGATGAGGACTATGCCCAGTCCTGCTCCATGCCTATTAGACGCTCCATCCACGAAGAGCTTCCACATCTCTCCAACGAACAGTTTCCAGCAAGTTGAGGGATCAGATGATGTCTTAGGGTCATGAGTGTTGCTGGTGTTTTCTTCAAAGTCCATGCTTACTGTTTGCCCCTCATTATCTGATTGTACCAAGTCTTTATTTGTTGATGAGTCTTTGCTTGGTGTAGCATGGTTTGCTTCTTCCTCCCTTTGCTCACTCTGGTCTGCCTTAGGATCTGATTAGGTATCCTGTACCGGGGGTTGCGCTATTCCGACGTCAATTTCCATCCCCTTGGTTGTATCAGTCAAGTCCACTGGGCAGATGTGATGACTTCCTGGAGTGAATTCTGCGACAAAGTCTACCAAAGCTTGGGCTTTTATCGCGGTTCTGGGTTGAAACTTGATGTCGAACTGTCCCAACTCTACTGCCCACTTCAAGATTCGCCCAGAAAAGTTCGCTCTCTCAAACAAAGTTTTTAATGGAAAAGGCTGTGAGAACGATTATGGTGTGGGCGTGAAAGTAATGCGACAACTTCCTTGAGGCCATTATTCAAGGCTAAGGCCAATTTTTCCAATGGTAAGTACCTGGTTTCTGTGCCCAGCAATGTCTTACTGACATAAAAGATGGGCAGATGTTGGATTCCTTCCGCTCGGACCAACACTGTGCTAATTGCGTGCTGCGAAACTGCCAGGTATAGAAATAGTTCTTCTCCAGGTATTGGGGTCACTAGCAATGGTGGAGAAGACATGTATTCTTTTAAGCTTTCTAGGGCGCGGTCGCATTCTTCATCCCACTCAAACTTGGCCTTTAATGCTTGAAAAAATGGTCGACATCTGTCTGACGACCGACTTATAAACCGGTTGAGCGCAGCTACCATGCCGGTGAGATGCTACACTTCTTTTACTGAGTTGGGCCTCTCTAGATCTTGGATTGCTTGATCTGAGAGGGGTCTGCTTCTATACCTCGGTTGGTCACCAGGAAGCCTAGGAATTTGCCAGATCTACGCCGAATGCACACTTGGATGCATTAAGGCGTAGCTTGTGCTTCTTCAGGATCGGAAACATCTCGCCTAGGTCCCTGAGATGGTCATTCTTATCCTTGCTCTTGACCACCATGTTGTCAATGTAGGCTTCCATTGTTCTGCCTAACAATGGTTCGAACATCTTAGTGACCATCCGTTGGAATGTTGCCCCTGCGTTCTTAAGGCCAAAGGGCATGACCTTGTAACAATACAGTCCTCTTGGCGTCGTAAAAAATGTGACCTCCTGGTCTGGCTCATACATAGCGATCTGATGGTAACCTCTGTACACATCAAGAAAGCTAAGACGGTTGTGTCCTGCTGTCAGATCTACCAGTTGGTCTATCCGTGGTAGAGGAAAGCTGTCCTTTGGGCATGCCTTGTTGATTGTTTTGTAGTCCACGCAGACACGGCATTTTCCATTCTTCTTTGGCACCACTATTGTATTGGAGATCCATCTGGGGTAGTGCACCTCTCTGATAGCTCCTACTTCTAGCAGGTTTTCTACTTCTTCTGCCACTATCTCGGCGTGGTGGAGTGCTGATCTGCGAGTGCGCTGTATAATTGGTCTGGTAGTTTGGTGGACGTTCAATTGGTGACAGATGAAGTTTGGGTCAATGCCAGGCATGTCATATGGCGTCCAGGCAAACACTTCGATGTTAGAGGTCAAGAATTCCATGACCTCTATCCTCTCAGTGTTGGACATAGATGAGCCAAGTAAAAAGAACTTTTTTGGGTTCTTTTCATCTATTCTTACCTGTACCAAGTCTTCCACTGCCTTCTGTTCAGCGGCTTTGCCAACATCCGCAAACAATTCATTGCTTTCAGGTTCTTCCACCATCTGAACAAACCCTTTGGCAGCGCGGCTGCCGTTTACGGTGACGAAGCATTGTTTGGACATGATCTGATCTCCAAAGACCTCTTCAATTACTTCGACTTCGTTGGGGAACCGCATTACTTGATGGTAGGTTGACGCTACCGATCGCATGGCATGCAGCCATGTCCTTTCCAAGATTATGTTGTAAGTGGAGGGCACTTTCAATACCCAGAATTCCACTTGTTTAGTCATGCTTCCTGCTCTGACTGGGAGAATTATCTTACCGACTGGCCACTCTGGCATTGAGTTGAACCCGATCAGGGGAGATACGGCAGGTGCCAAGTCTTTGTCCTTCAGTTTCAGTTGTTTGAAGGTTTCGTAATACATTATCTCGCACGAGCTTCCTTGGTTGATCAAAATCCGTTTGATGTCGTAATCCATGACGCGGAGTGTGACGACCAGTGCATCATTGTGAGGGCAATATATCCTTGCCAAGTCTCTGTTTAAGAAGGATATGACGTTCGTGGCTTCTGTTCTCCCCTTTTTGATGGTAGGTTGCGCACTTAATACATCCCTTAAGCGCTCAGCCTTCTTGATCGTTCCCCAGAGCTCACATACCCGCTCAGGTTCGAATACCCCATGTATTACGTTAATCACGCCTTGAGGTGGGACGTCGATCGACATTCCGTCTGGGTTGTTGTGGTTCTGGGGGGCTAGCTGTGTCCCTCCTTCTATGTACCGGTCTAGGTGACCAGCTGCCACTAACTCCTCTAGATGCTGTCTCAACGGCGTGCAATTTTCAGTGCGATGCCCCTTTTCCTTATGGAAGGTGCACCGAAATCTTTCGTCGTAGTCCTTTTGCTCTTCTCCCAACTTAGCTGGCCATCTGACGAAAGGTTCATCACGTATCTCACTGAGGATCCGATAGATCGATTTTTTGAACACTGTGGTAATGGCAGTGCGGACTCTCAACCACCTTTTATCTTGGTCCTCTCCGTTGTCCCACCTGCCTCGCCCGTTTCTGCTTGGACGTTCTACCGTATTGACTTTTGCCGTAGTCTTCTTATCTGGCGCTGCTGTTGCACCAGATTTTGCCTTAGCAAGGGCGCCATCCTCCTCCACTTGAATATGTTTGTGCACTCTCTCCATCAGGACTTCCATCGTGAAGGGTGGCGTCATGGTGATTGAGTCTCTCAGCCTGTTACCGACTGGAAGACCTCTTTTGTACTGTGCGATGGCGAGATTGGTGAGGCAGTCCCCTATCTGGTTGAACGTCTCCCATTAGCGACTGTTGTAGGATCTCAATGTTTCCTTGTCGCCCATGTCAATGGAGAGTAGCTGATCGATCTTCACTGGGGTCTTGGTGTTCGTTCTGAACCTTGTCAGGAACGTCTCTGCCAATTGTGCCCAGGAGGCTATGCTGCCTTCTGGTAGCCTTTCGAACTAGGTTAAACCTAGGTCGCCAAGGCTTGATGGGAATAGGATGCACATCAAAGCCTCGTTTCGCCGGTATACTGCCATGACCTGGCAAAAGTGGCTTAAGTGCGAGTAGGGGTCTGTCTTCCCCTCATATGTGATAAATTTGGGCTGAAGGAAACCGGAAGGTAGGGGCACGTTCTCAATTGCTGGAACGAACGGCGAGGTCTGTAGTCTTGCTAAGGCTTTGTCTATCAGTTCGTAAGCAGGGCGCGCTATTGGCATTCTTACCTTGACGCTTCTATGCGTCCAAGGAGCCAACCGCTGAAAGGCTGAGACTCTGCGCGGGTCGCGCGCCCTGGTATCCTCTTTCCATCGTGCCATTTCTTTTAGCACAGTTCGTAAGTTGGACGATCTAGGGAATTCCGTCTGCCTGGATGATGTCTGGTGCGTGCGCGAGGGCCGATAGGTGCTTCCCTCAGTGTATGACCTCTCAATTCTCATTCTCTCAGACCTGGAGTAACGAGTCCTGGAAGTTCTGGATTGAGTATCGCCTGTTCTGAGGCTTCTACTCTCTGCTTGTGACGGTGTGGTATGCCTACCACGATTCTCCGAGTGGCGAGGGGACGTGTTGCCTTTGCGCCCCTCTCCTGTCGCCACCTCTTTTCCCTTGATCTGGCGCTTCATGGCCTCCATGTCTGCCGCCATCTTCCTTATTAGTTCATCCTGCTCTTTTACGCGATCCTCCAGAGCTTGAGGGTCGATTCTTCGCCTCTGCCTTTCAGGACTTTGTGAGCGAGAACGACGGGGGCTATTGTTTCGCCTCCCCCTTGCATCCCTCCGGGGGTTCTGTCGCTGGGGCTCTAAGTCCGCCATGGGAGGGATAGAAGGCAAACATTCGGGTCTCCCACCCCCCTCTGGGGTTTGTCCGTCGATGGCGGACTGCGGTAAATCTTCGTTGTGCGCCATTGCTCCCAATTAGCGAAGGAAACTTGATCAAGAGGTTTTGTTCTTTGTCTAACCTTCCCACAGACGTCGCCAATTGTACGGGAAAGAAATAAACCTTCTCGTATAATTCTGTTGATCAAGTCTGCGCTCCTCTAAACGTTGTCGCTTTACTCCCTCAAAACACAAACGTGAGCTAGCTGACGGGTGTGTGCCGGATACGTCTCCGATGCCTAAGTCAGCAAAATAGACAAATAGACAAAAGCTCTATGTATTCGGGAATCAAAGTTGTGTTACCTCTTCATAGGTGATGTTGTGAGCTTTTATAGGTTTCGTGTGGCACAATCCTAGTAGGACTTTTATTTCTACATGCAGAGTCCTCTTAGGAATTACTCTCTTAAAAGATAATGCTTATCCTTCAACACCCCCCTCACTGCTTAAACCAAGTGAGATGGTCCTAGCTCGGTGGTATGTCCAAACGACATAGCTAGCATTGCCATGGCACAATGATAATGTAATCGAGCTAACAATACTCATGTTACATTTATCCCAGCGCTTTGTGTAACATGTACCTCGGCTTCGCTTGTAGACCGTGCTACCCATAGCGTACTTGGACCGAGCTACTCAACAGCAAGGTCCTGAATAGAAGCTAAAAATACCTCGGCTCAAGATGGTTTGACTGAGCTAACTGTTACCGCGCCGACAGAGGTGACCGAGCTAACCACCAAGCTCTTTCGGACCGGGCTATCTGCAAGGCTCCTCTGGACCGGACTAATTACAAGGCCCTTTTACTCAGCCCTTCTTACTGTGGCCCACAGAATGACTCATTACCCAGCTCGACCCAATTTACATATAAATTACCCTCTCAACCGCGCAAACAATAACAACACAATCCAGTCTGCGTTAAGAAAACCCAAAAAATAAGTGTTCAATTACATTGCACAATCACTTTCGTAAATAACGGAAAAACGTTACGGTTCCAACAACAGTTCACTTACGAGTCGGGTTTCTGCTGGGAACAGTCTTCAACAGCCTCGAGGAGATGGTTGAAAGTCTCAGCGATGCTAACTTCGTCTATTCCATCTGCTCGCAACGACCGCTTCATTACAATCGACACACGTTCCTTGTATCACACACAAAACAATCACCATAATTAAATTCAAACTCATAATACATCCATGAACTGATTTAACACAACAATTACATGTGTTCCTTACCAGGACAAGCAGTTCATTGTAGTGCACATCTGTTAATTACATTTATTATTTATATAAAATAAATAAATAATTTAATTTAATAAAAAATTTCAAGCCCAAAATTACATTTCAAGCCAAAAATAAAATCCCAACAAGTAAAAAAAAAATTCAATTGACCACCGGTTGATCGCCGAGACGTTCAGCTGATCAACCGGTCAGACCCAAATTATTATTATTTTTTATTTATTTATTTATTTTTTCCTTTTCTTGAAGGGTCTAGACGTCCGGGGTGGACTTCTGGCGAGACGTCTGGGGGAACTTCTGACGGACATCTGGGAGGACTTCCCCAGGCACACATCTCTCTCTTCCTTCGTTAGCAAAAATGCTAGCTACAGTTAACACACAAGTTAACAGCTGGTACTAATACACAACACTAACACACCTATTGTAGCACCCAATAGTGTTTTTGGCTGCCCAAAAACTAACACATGATACTAACACACTCACTAACGCATTCATTGTGGATGCTCTAAGAGATTGGAAAATGTCATAGGTCCCAAATTTTCTACCAACCAAATGGTCAAATGTCTTACATGGGTGTGGGGTCCACAAAATTGCGGACCTCACACCCATGTAAGACATTTGGTCATTTGTTTGGTAGAAAATTTGGTATCCCTAGCATTACCCTAAGAGATTAGAAATTAAATTTTTTGGTTTCTATAAGTGAAAATTTTGTTACAAAAGATATTTTGTGATCAATTTCTATCATTGTGAGAATAGTCGTTAAAAGGTCGTCAAGAAAAATAAAAAAACAAGGCTTTTAGTAATAAAATTTTGAAAATGTCACTAATAGATACACTTTAACAAAATAATTTGGTTTAAAAAAGGTTTATTTTTTAAGATAAAATTTTTGATCCCAAACAGATAATAATTCATCACTAATGTCTAATTTTTTTTTTTTGTTAAAAATATAATAACGGTACTTTTCGCAATAAAAATATTTGATTTCTAAACAATAATTATATCCCTAAATTTTGGCTTTTAAAACTTCAATTTTTTTTTTTTTTTTGGGTAATGTTTCTATTCTAAAACCATGTGTTCGGAAATGGTTTCCACTATGATGTGTATTTTGACGATTGCCAATTTGCTACAACGCCATGGGAATAAGGCTTGTTATATTATCAATTTGACGTCACCTTTATTTTCCTAGAATCCATTACATTAAAAAAAAAATGATGGAAAAAATTAAAAAAAAAATCAAAATTTGAGTATTGTAATAAAATAAATTCTAAATTTTTAATTTTACCAATTTAAATTTTAATCTTGTCATTTTTTTAAATATAACCTATCTGCTTATTTGTGATAAGTAAAATTGATAGAAAAATAATGTTTTAGTTATTAAATTCAATATATGTGTATGAAAATATCTAAAAGAGTTTTTTTTATTAAATTTAATAACTAAAATATATTTTTTCTCATATTTACTTAACAAAAATAGATAAATGATTTAGATTAAAAATAAATTAAAAAATTAGTGTTCAAATTGACAAAATTAAAAATAAAATAAAGTAAGATTTTATTATTATTTTCAAATATATAGAAATATTCATCTTAATCAATATATATAAATATACTATATATAAATGTAAGAGTATTTTTTTTTTTAGGTCTAAACCACCGGTATCCGGAAGTCCACAGAACCCCGACTAATTCGGTTCGAGCCGGGTAAGACCACAAGGCGGCAAAGCTCTCCCAACAAATTTTTAACACAGCTGCGTTCCCAAGTCTCGAACCCGAGATCTTGGTTAAGCTAGCATAGCCCCTTACCAGCTAAGCTACGTGCTTGTTGGTAAATGTAAGAGTATTTGAATACCGTTGGAGGAACCTCTATTTATGGAAATAAATACATTTATCCATGGTGGTTCAACCATTTGTGATAAGTAAATTAATAGAAAAATAATATTTTAGTTATTAAATTCAATGTATGTGTATGAAAATATCTAAAATAATTTTTTTATTAAATTTAATAACTAAAATATCTTTTTTCTCATATTTACTTAACAAAAATAGATAAATGAATTAGATTAAAAATAAATTAAAAAATTAGTGTTCAAATTGACAAAATTAAAAATAAAATAAAGTTAGATTTTATTATTATTTTCAAATATATAGAAATATTCATCTTAATCAATATATATAAATATACTATACATAAAATTAAAAATAAAATAAAGTTAGATTTTATTATTATTTTCAAATATATAGAAATATTCATCTTAATCAATATATATAAATATACTATATATAAATGTAAGAGTATTTGAATACCGTTGGAGGAACCTCTATATTTATGGAAATAAATACATTTATCCATGCTGGTTCAACCATTTGTGATAAGTAAAATTGATAGAAAAATAATATTTTAGTTATTAAATTTAATATATGTGTATGAAAATATCTAAAATAATTTTTTTATTAAATTTAATAACTAAAATATCTTTTTTCTCATATTTACTTAACAAAAATAGATAAATGATTTAGATTAAAAATAAATTAAAAAATTAGTGTTCAAATTGACAAAATTAAAAATAAAATAAAGTTAGATTTTATTATTATTTTCAAATATATAGAAATATTCATCTTAATCAATATATATAAATATCAAAAATGTCTAAGACTCCATTTTTTTCCCACCCCCTTTGACCCCCTCTCTCTCTCATTAGTTGGATTTTCTTTTTCTTTTTTTTTGTTTCCCTTGTGCTCCAATCACCACTTGCCACATATGTGTGGGGTGGTGGGGATAGTGATTGGAAGGGATCTCCATCACTATACTATATATAAATGTAAGAGTATTTGAATACCGTTGGAGGAACCTCTATTTATGGAAATAAATACATTTATCCATGGTGGTTCAACCATGAGTGACAGGGGAGCACATCCCACTTGCACAGCCTCGAATGCAAACAACTGATTCTTCACGGCGACGCCCAGCTTCTATGTATTGTCTGCGTTCGTCTATTTCCCGAGTTGCTAAACTCTCTCTCTCTCTCTCTCCAATTAAATATCCTAATGCTGACAATCTTCTTTGGAGCTCAGAGTCCCAATCTTCCTCTTAATAATGTTTGAGTTATGGATTTTGATAGAGATTATTATGTTTGGATTGAGTGATTTGGAAAGAATAGAAATAAAATAAAAATATATGTATTTTTTTATTTATTTGGATAATTTAAGTGGATAGAAATAAAAAGAAATTGATAGAAATAGAGAGAAATTTATTTATTTTATAATCCGCATTTTCAATCTTCTCAAAAGTGGAGAGATTGGGAGAGAAAATAAATCAATAGATTCTTATATTTTCATAATACCAATTTTGTCTTTGTAAAAATAAAAGAAATAAAATGATTGACAAAATATAAAAATGTTATTTTGGTAATATAATGTAAAATAGTTTCTTTTCTTTTTTCTCTTATGAAATCTAACCAAACAAGAAAGAGAGAAATCACAATCATTTCTTTTCTTTTATTTCTTACTTATCCAAACAAACGAAGATAAATCACAATCATTTCATTTCATTTCTTTTTTCTTATAACTTAAGTAATCATTTCATTTTTTTTCTCTCCCAAGTTCCCAAACATGGAAAGTGAAATATGAAAGTTGAGTGAAGTGTGAATGAAATATTATTAAATTTTATATACCTTTCACACATTTTTTTTTTTTTATAAATTCATACCAAAATTCATGATCCAAATACATACTAACAAAATTCTAAACTCAAATATCTTACAATATGGCAGAGAGACATTGTTGATTCCACTCGATATTTGATCTGTTTAGTCTCCTTTTTCTTTGGTTAGAAGTTTATAGCTAGAAAGTAAAAGTTATAAGAGAAATCCTATAAAGGGATGTGTATCATATGTACTCTATCATAAAAATATAAAATTTTATTATAAAATTTCTTAACATTAATCATAAAATGGATAATCTCATTATAAATTGACGTAACAAAATATCTAAAATTTTGTGATTGATGTTGAAAAAGTTTATGACTTAGTTATGATATTTTTTGCTACGCTAATTTGTAGTAAGATACGCATATTAATATTACAAAATTTTATGATAATATTACACATTTTGTAATAGGGTACATATGATATGCATTCCTAAAGGAGTACATATAATAACATTTCCAAGTCATAAATCTATCTTCCTCAATTTTTTAATTTATTAAGTTATGTCCGTCTTATAAATTATATAAGCAAAAACTATGGTAAACACTTTGATTCCCAAAATTTAAAAAATAGTAATAATTTATGAACATGAACTTGTATCTTTTTGACAAAAATAGTAATAATAAGTTATGTCCCTCTCAGTTCCCATGAGTAAAACCCTTGAAGCTTGCAAATAAAAAGGAAATGGAAGAGTTGTTGTGAGTTGAATTATTTTGGTTATAATGCTAAAAGCTAGAAGAGAGTTCGAAAAGGTAATGGATGAATGTCAACCGAAAAAGATTTTGTACCCCATTTGATTAATCAAAAAGCAGTTCAAGAAAACTGCTCTACATTAACCTCTCATCTACCTGTCAAATTCATATCAATTCAAGCCAAAGTTGGAATGAGATTCCCACTTGAAAATATATCTGTATCCATTAATAGTAGAGCAAAATGCTAAAAACAATAAATAAATAAATAAATAATCGATTATACATAATTTAAAAAAATTATAAAAATCGCAAAGGTTAGTATTTGACTTTGGATGGATTCTAAAACTTTTAAATATGTTTATTTGATTTTAGCATTTTCAATCTTGTAACTACGTTGATTATATATAATTTTAAAAATTATAAAAACCGCAAAGGTTAGGATTAAAAATAAAAATTAATTAGACATTAGTATTTGACTTTGGATAGATTCTAAAACTTTTAAATATGTTTATTTAATTTTAGCGTTTTCAATCTTGTAACTACATTGGATTTTTTTTAAAATTTTAATTCACATAACAATTAATCATTTTTTATTATAAAATTTGTTAATCGTATGAATAGAAATATAAAATCTTAATATTTTATTTATACTATCTGTATTAACTTTAATCATTTTAATATTATTAAAAGGAGGTCAAATATAATTATGTCATATTTTATTTTAACTGGTAAAGTTTATTGTATTTTTTTATTTTATTTTTTAAAAAAATTTTAAATGGTTCAGTGTAATTTTTCAGTTTATCCTAAAGTTGTTTTTAGAATTGGCATGTACTTCATTCTTGAAACTAGATAATATATTGTTTAAAATGCTAGAGTCCTCAAAACCAATAAACACTTGGCTTTTAATATTTGGTAGGTAAATAAATCTAATAAATTCATTACCTCTCACGAACATCAAAAATAAAATAAAATAAATCAATATGTGCACGTGGCCAATCTTCAAAATATAAATGACTTAGCTGCTCAAGTAAATTGTGATTGGTAGGTAATTATAATTGAAGGGGTCAATCTGACTATGCCATGTTAGATTATGCCAAGCACCCATTTGGCTACAAGCCAAATCCCTTTGTGGGCTTGGGTTGAGTGATCACTGGACCAAGTTTCATATTCATTTTTATGATCTAGGATCGACATCTATGATCAAGTTTTGAGAGTGTGAATAAGTCCCAAAATAGAGACAGGATATACTATAAATGATGAATTAGACCAAGTGGTATAGCAACTTAAAGTCAATCTGAAACAGATTATATACTTAGCATGCTTGATTGGGCCAACCAGCTACGATAATGTTTCCTTAGAAGTAGCAATAATAACAAGGAACTTGGGTCAAAAAAGAATAAACCAAGATATGGATTGGAGGTGGTTCATTCATGGAAAATTCCATGTCACTAAAATCTCTAGATATTTGGTAAAATTAGATCATGAAAGATCTTTGATCATATGAGATAACGAACTTCTAACATGAAGATTAAGTCTAACAGAATGATGGTCTCCTTACTCCAGGCATAGTGATGACCTTAGTAAAGGGGCACATGAAGCAATTATCTTCATGTGCATTTTTGCGAACAAGCAATCAGTATAAAACATGAACTTCTTTTTTAAGGATCCACTCAATATTTTTAGACCCTAGTTCTTTGCATTTCTTTGCTCTCAATCCTTCTCAAATTCCTTTACCATCAGAGGGACTTCTCCAGCCAAACTCCGGTGAGACAGTACTTGCAATATTCTCCTTATTACAAGTTGTGGGTCTTGAATTATCATAATTGATCGGCACTCTAATTCTACCCGTACGAATTTCACCCACACAAGAAGTAATTAGATTTTCTTTTGGTAACAGTGGAGGTAAGGGTCCTACCCTAAGAAGTTTCTTGTCCTAATATCAAAAAATCATATTTAAATTTTAATGTTTGGTATGTAAATAAATATATAAAATTTATTACTTCTTGCAAATATAAATGAAGGGTAGTGCTTTATACAAACATAGCTTGGAATAAAAAGATTACATGCATATAGAATGGTGTTGCCCATTTATCACCATCCATCTACTGAAAAAAAAAAAAATTATTATTATTATTACTCTGTTTCATAATGGCAAAATGTCTTTGACACATTTAATAAAGAATTTATATAAGCAAAATACTATACATAAATAAAATTTATAAAAAAAAAAAAATTAATAAGAATAATATGACATTGTTATTATTGTAAATAAATTCATCTTTAATAATATTTTATTTTAAAATAAAAATTCATAATAAATCATATCATTATATATAATTTTTTATATATTTATATAACATTACTCTTTATATATAATTTAACATTTCCGATAAATGAAAGGTTTCAAAACTTGTCAATCTTCTGCTTCCACTAATTATCACAGATTAAAACATTACTCAATTGGGTCAAGCCAATGAAGAAATATATTAAAAATGAACTCCAAAATGGGTTTAGAGCCAATTCTTTACCAACCTTATCCTCATATTGGAATTCATTCTTGTGAGCTTTACATTATTACAGAATTATAATTATATTTTTGTTATCATATTTTGTTTATCAATTTATGCATTAATATTAATAATAAATATGAATAATAAATTTTAACAAATTAATACAGTTAATTTGTTTGTGATGTGAATTAACTTTTTTAACTTGGGACTAAAAAGTCTTATTTTGAATGAATCTTTTGATTTTTTTTTAACTTTTATAAAATAAAAAAAATAATGATTATATAATTTAAATTTAACATTTTATCTTTAATTTTTTAATTTATTTTATCCTTTTATAACTATTTTACTCTCCTAATCTCTTCCCAAACCGAGTGCAATACACTAGCCTTGGATCCAAGCAATTTCAAACACCCAATTACACAATTCCCAACCAAACCGCCTAATGTGTTTAATTAGAGGATTTTGTAAGGGATTTAAAAAGAAAAATAAAAAATATGTGTAAAATTAATTAAAATGTAAGTATATTTTATTTATTTATTTTTTTAAATTCCTACTTAAATTTCTAACCAAATACAGCATTAAAAAAAACAAAAAAAAAGAGCAAATCTCTTGAATAGATTCTCATAATCTATTAATCCAATGAAAAGCTAATCCTCTTCTCATTCACATACGAAAAATGGCACATCATAAATTTCAATTCCCCCTTAACACTTCCCACAATAAATTATCATTATGTCCCTTGAAACCACTAAGAAATGTGAAAAAAGTTGTTCCAATTACATATGCACATCTTACTTGAAACTAATTTTAAGGTTTGAACATATACGTAATATCTTTTTTAAGTCTGAACATAAACCTTAATTTACATCTTAATAAGATTGTAAAAAATATGATCATGACGTCATAGCTCTGTATTTCCAAGGGGAAAAATGTTAAGAATCGGAAAATTTTATTTTGAACGTTACTTCAAATATAAAGTGGAATGTATAAATTTAAAGGGTTGGGTTTTCCTGTAGTCCATCATTTAGATTAGAGGGTATTTGTCAGGATTTGTAGGGCTCACTATGAATTTTATTTTGATAATTTGAATCGTTTATTTTGTGAAATCTTGTAATATATTATTCATAAAAAAATAGATCGATCCGATATTAGTAACTCATTCATTTTGTTGCAATTGTACCAAAAAAATGAATAGTCTATTTTTAAAAACACATTAATTATTAATTTTTTAGAGACAGACTCAATAAAATAAACAGGTTACAAATATCGAATTAATTTAATTTTTTATATTAATAATATACATATATGGTCCGCTAATAAATAAAAAAAAAATTGAATCATTAAAATGGTATTCATGATGGGTTATGAATCTAAATAGCACTCTCTATTCTAAATTTGGAAGGAAGGAAGGAAAATACACTATAAATTTAAAAGAATAAATTACAAATATATCTCTTGAAATTTAATTAAAATACGAATCGCCTCTTGTGATTTTGAAAATTATATTTCACCCTCTGAAATATTTAATTTCATAACAAATCACTTATTTTATTAATAAATTATCAAGTCAATTAACAGTTTTTAATAATGTTAGAAATATGTTTCAATTAATAATTTAAGTAATTTTATGATTGTATAAGAAAATAATTATGAATTTTATTTTTTTAATTAATTTTGTTAAATAAAAAATTCTAATAAGAGAGTATTTATAATTTTTTAAATTATAAAAGATAATTTATATTTTAAATAAATCTCATAAAATATAATTGTAATTCATCTAATTTAAATTAATGAAATATGAATATTGTGACGTTTTGAGAAGTTGATAAAAAATTAATTTTTTAATTTTTTAATAATTTTTTTGTCCAAAAACTGAGTTATTTTAGATATAAAAAAAAAAAAAAACTGATTTTTTTGTCTAAAAAAATTAAAAAGCTAAAAAAATGACTTTTTATCATTGTTCCCCAATAGACCCCATTGTTTGTTTGAAGTTATACACTGAACACCAAAACACTAACCAAACCGGTCGCTGTAATTTTTTGGTCACTTTCGCCGCCCATGCCAAAAAGCATCACGAGTGTTTCCCTCTAATTATAGCCTCTCTGTTTATTTACTTTCCCCTATATTTCTCTCTCTCTCTCTCTCTCTCTCTCTCTCTCTGCTACTACTCTAGTCTAATCTAATCCACTCACTGTCGTGAAATGAATAATCACATTTTCTCACCCATCATCACACACTCTTTCCATGTGAACACACATCTAAAACCATATCTCTAATTCCCCTTAATGCCTGTTTTCCCTTCCTTCACTGGTCACTTCACTCGTGCATGAACTCCCCCCTCTATCTCTCTCCTTCCGTTACTCTCTATAAATATATATTTGTCACAGTCTCCTCCATGAATGCTTGTTAATTCACATTGTTTCTCTCTCCCCTGTTCTACCAACAAATGACTTCTCACTCTGATCATCTCCTTGTAACACTGGTCTTGTTCGTCGCGGTTTGTGTTTCGGTGGTCACTTCTTCGCAACGAGACGTCGTCGTTTTGCTCAGGGTCAAGAATGGCAGTCTCAACGGCCCGACCGGCCTGCTCCGTGATTGGGTAGATACCGGTCCCGTTGCTCCATGCAACTGGACCGGTATCGCCTGCGATCCTCAGACCGGCGCCGTAGTTTCTGTTGATCTCGCCGGACTCGGCATCTCCGGCGAATTCCCTGCCGATTTTTGCCGGATACCGACTCTCCGAAACCTCTCTCTCGGCTATAACAACCTCAACGGTAGTCTCTCCTCGATGTCTATCTCTCTCTGCTCTCATCTCCATTTATTGAATCTCTCTTCCAACTATTTCGCCGGTGAATTGCCGGATTTTTTGCCGGAGTTCGTCAACTTGATGGTTCTCGATCTCTCTACCAACTACTTCAACGGCGATATTCCGGCGAGTTTCGGCCGGTTTTCGGCTCTCAAAGTGCTTAGTCTGTTCAACAACGCTCTCGGAGGCTTGATTCCGGATTTCTTGACCAATCTTACTGAGTTGACTCGTTTCGAACTTGCTTACAATTATTTCAAACCAGGTCCACTACCTCCGGCGATCGGAAACCTGAGAAAGCTTGAAAATCTTTGGATTCCCAACACGAACCTCGTTGGAAACATTCCAGTCTCTATCGGCGATCTCGTTGCTCTAACAAATCTCGATCTCTCCAATAACAATCTCTCCGGCGAAATTCCTAGTAGCATTGGTGGATTGAAAAGTGTTGTGCAAATTGAATTATTCAATAATCAATTGTCCGGTGAATTGCCTATTGCTTTATCGAATTTGACTTCGCTGCTTCGACTCGACGTTTCTCAGAACAATCTCACGGGGAATTTGCCGGAGAGTATCGCCGCTATGCCTCTCACTTCACTCAATCTCAACGATAATAGATTCGAAGGTCTAATTCCAGAGAGTCTAGCTTCAAACCCTAGCCTCTCGCAATTGCATATTTTCAACAACAGTTTTTCCGGCATATTGCCGGTGAATTTAGGTCTCAGCTCTGATCTTGTAGATTTGGATGTCTCTGGCAACGAATTGGAAGGTTCATTGCCTCCGAACCTCTGTTTCAGAAACAAACTTGAAATTCTAATCACTTTCAAAAACAAATTCTCAGGCAAAATTCCTGAATCGTACGGCGATTGCAAGACTCTGTATTACATTCGTATCTACAGTAACGAACTCTCTGGACAAGTTCCAGATCGTTTTTGGAGCTTACCTGGACTTCAATTTCTTCAACTCGCAAACAACAAATTCGAAGGTTCGATTCCGAATTCGATCTCCAATGCTCGAGGATTAACTAATTTATTGATCTCCGGCAACAACTTCTCAGGCGGACTTCCGGTTGAAATTTGTCAATTGCAAGAGCTTATAGTGATGGATGCGAGTAGAAATCAAATTTCCGGCGAATTGCCGAATTGCATAACTGAATTGAAGAAGTTGCAGAATCTGGAGCTTCAAGAGAACATGTTTGCGGGTGAAATTCCGAGCAGTGTTGGTTCTTGGAAATATCTTACCGAGCTCAATTTCTCTCACAACAATTTGCAAGGCGAAATTCCCGATGCCCTCGGGAATTTGCCCGTGTTAACGTACTTGGATCTTGCCGGAAACTCACTTACCGGCGAGATTCCGGTGGCGCTGACGAAGCTGAAGCTCGACAAGTTCAATCTTTCCAACAACAAACTTGAAGGTGAAGTCCCTAGCGGTTTTGACAATGAGTTCTTTCTCCAGAGCCTAATGGGTAACCCGGGTCTATGCGGTCTGGATATCAAACAGCTTCATCCATGCCCGAAACCCAAACCCGTTAGCCTCTATGTGATTGGAATTCTAGTGGCCTTAGCTTTGCTAGTCATTGGGTCTATTATATGTCTAGTGAAGACCAACACTTTGAATGTGCTTTTCGGTAAAAAGAAGTCTTCATGGAAGACTACCTCATTCCAACGGGTCGGGTTCAATGAAGAAGAAGTTTTGGCCTCAATGACAGAAGAACATCTTATTGGAACGGGTGGGTCGGGTCGGGTTTACATGGCGAAGCTCAAGACGGGGCAGACTGTGGCAGTTAAGAGGCTGTGGGGAGGTAACCAGCAAGTGGACATGAAAGCG
This sequence comes from Camellia japonica, assembly GCA_030407325.1. NCBI lineage: Eukaryota > Viridiplantae > Streptophyta > Magnoliopsida > Ericales > Theaceae > Camellia > Camellia japonica. The sequence goes on along the minus strand of JAPPVO010006110.1, from coordinate 6,306 downwards.
GTGTTTCAATCGGAGGTGGAGACGTTGGGAAGAATCCGACATAACAATGTTGTAAAATTGCTGATGAGTTTTATGGGAGAGGATTTTAAGGTGTTGGTGTACGAGTATATGGTGAATGGTAGTTTGGGGGACACATTGCATGGAGAGAAAGGCGGAGTGTTATTGGATTGGCCTACGAGGTTCTCAATAGCGGTTGGGGCGGCCCATGGGCTGGCCTACCTGCATCACGGCTGTGTGCCACCTATTGTGCACCGGGATGTCAAGTCTAACAACATTTTGCTGGATGAAGAGTTCAGGCCGCGAGTTGCTGATTTTGGGCTGGCCAAGTCATTGCTACAGGATGTGAAGGAGGGCAATGGAGTGATGTCACGTATTGCTGGTTCGTGCGGCTACATTGCACCCGGTGAGTTTTTGCCACCATGGTCTTGTCGTAGTTATTTTTGCATAACTAGTTTCGTTCATGGTCATAGATTTTGACATCATATAACATGCATTACTATTAACAAATGCAACATATGGTTGCCCCAGTTGGAACAAGTTGTGCTAGTTGCATAGAATTAAGTCATAGATTAGAGAAAAAAGATCCCATCTCTATCTTGTGTTGTATTCTATGATTTAATTCCATGCTACTAAATTTCTCAACTTGAATTTGTTGGGTGTGTGATAGCATGTCAACAATTGGCAGACTTTTCTAAACTACATGTGGGGGCAAAATGGAAGCAAGTGATATATAGAGCCAAAAAAGGTGACTTTAAAAAGCATACCTGTAATATGAGTAAGGATGCAAATGAGCCGAGACAAACTTTAGCATGTTTGGGCTTGTTTATTTAGATTTTAACGAAAACGAATTCGAGTTCGAGCTCGAACTCGAACTCAATAAAAATTTAACAAATTGAGTTTGAGCCGATTTGGCTTAGGCTTGACTCGAGCTCGAGCTCGAGCTCAAGCCTGTTCACGAGTCTTTAACGAGCTAAAAAATTTATAAATTCATATTTGCGTATGAAACTAAAGGTACAACTAAAATTTTGATTATATAATTATATATACAATATATAAACATTGTAAAAAAAAGAAAAATCAATATTTTACCAAAATAATAATATTTACTACCACTATTATATAAATATACTATCTATAGTTAACTATTGTTGACATTTATAGTTTTTAAATATATGAATAACATATTTATCTTATTTTTTTATACATCTTTTTATATTATTTAATATATAAATAATAAATATTAAATGAGTCAGCTAACGAGCCGAGCTTACGAACCAAACTTTAGAATGTTTAGACTTGTTTATTAAAATTTAACGAGCTTGAGCTCGAGCTCAAATGTAAAAAAATTTAATGAACCAAGTTTAAACGAGCCGAGCTCGAGCTCGAGCCTGTCCACGAACGGGTTTATTCATTTGCAGTCCTAAATATGGGCATATTTGATTTAACTTCAAGAAAATGTGATTCTTCTTTTCTTTTGAAATGCTTGTTCAAGTATGCTCGTTCCCTTCCTTTTGGAAATATGCTTACTCAGTATGGTAAGAAATGATTATCTAATCAAACCATTTTATGTATGATTATCCATATTGAAAACTCACTGTTTTGTACTGATTTCAGAGTATGCCTATACACTGAGAGTGGATGAGAAGAGCGATGTTTATAGCTTTGGTGTGGTGTTGTTGGAGCTCATAACCGGTAAGAGGCCAAACGATGACTCCTTTGGAGAGAACAAGGACATTGTGAAGTGGGTAACAGAGGCTGCAATATCATCTCCAGAACAAGGAACTGGCATTTCTCGGATCGATTTGGATCAGCTTGTAGATCCAAAGATGAACCCAGCGACAAGCTATTATGAAGAGATTGAGAAAGTCTTGAATGTTGCTCTTCTTTGCACTTCAGCTTTTCCCATGAACAGGCCCTCCATGAGAAGGGTTGTTGAATTGCTGAAAGACCATAAATTGCTTCGTCAAAAGTGATAATGTGCTTGGATTGTAGTAGTTGGTAGGCCTTTGATCCTTCAGACTCTTTGCCCCTTCTTTGGTGGCATCCCATTTTCGCATGCGAGTGTCATGGCAAGTGGAGAGGCTCAAGGAAAGCTTCTATAGTTACCAAATACACAAAAATTTCACAGAATGAGATGAGTGAGACTCGTATTGGACCCCATAGATGCAGGTTTCATTCATTTGTTCTCATCTATGTCTCTTTCTATAAAAGCTTTATGTTAGTGAAGTAAACATTTTTGTCCCGTTGTGTAAAAAAAAAAAATGGTGTGCATAATACAGTTGTTTGTTATAGCTAGTTAAAGAAAAGAATCACATTTTACAAGTCCAAACTTGAATTGCCTAATGCTTTTGAATTATTATTTTCATTCCTATTGGGAGTGATATATATATATATATATATATCTAGTAGATTGACGATAAATGGCTTGCATAGGTTTTGGGGTTTGTCAAATACATATTGAAGAAAATATCCATAGATAGAATTCTTATATAGAAAATTCATTGAAATACCTAGTTTGATGCAGTTATCACCATGTTTGTATTATATTTCCTATGGTAGTCAAAATAAAAATAAATAAAAAGAAAAGTTAAAAGATGGAGAGAAAATGGTCCAAGTGGACCTTGATTGGTGCCCCTATGAAGTTTGGCATATCTAGAGATGGCAGTAGATTCCGAAGCTCAGTACATTTATGAAATAAAAATGATTTTAAAAAGAATTTTTTTTTCTTTTATACATAATTTCATACCAAAATGATGTGTACTCAATAATAATTTAAAAAATAATGGTCACATTAATAGACTTTTGTTTTTAAAGTAATAGAACATAAGATGTCGCATCATTATCTTATCTAAAAAAAAGAATGTCATATCATTTTAAATTAAAATTTTAGAAAAAATTTGAATAATTCTAAAACGTTTACGTTATATAGTGTTTCCAATAAATAGAAATTTGCAAATCGTACTAAATGGGTCTTTTCTTATTTTGCCTAATTAGCTAACAAAGTAAGTCAACATTTTTTCACTCATTAAATTTTTTGCTTTACCAACTACCTTGAATAATAACACGTGGTATTCCGAAACTATCCAATAATTATTCCAAAAAATTGATTTGTATAATATGATATATGTGAGCCTCGAAAGTCTGAAAGACATAATCAGAACAAAATCCTTGGCATCTAGTGGCTTTGGCATTGACTTTATAATTTAGGTGGGAAATGTCACTCTGTTGGAATGGTATCTCATTAAAAAGAAGAATCATGAGAAGATAAATTGATCCACATTGTGCGCCAGGCTTCTGTCAAAATGCATTGAATTCAACTTCAGCTAACTCTCTGAACAGACATGTCTTTGAGAGATTTTGATTGATCAGAAACACATATAAAATTCTTGTGAGGAAAGGAGGTTGAGAATTCACTGCAATTGAACAGATCAAATATATTCATGAAGATGAGAATGAATGAACAATTATATATATATATATATATATATATACATATTTTATTTAAAGAAAAAGATGATGAGAACAGCATAGTCATGTGGCAGTTCGAATCTGATCTCTCCATTTTCTGGGTGGCTATAAATAGAGACTTTCGAAACTGAGGATTGGCACTGAAAAATTGGAGATAGGAAGGGATAGAGGTCTTACATGAAGGTAAGAGTCTTGGTGAGTTTGGTGGCCAAGAATGACTTGCCTGCACTGCACCTTTCAAGGGGGCATGAAGTAACCCTATCTTGGCTCTCTCTGCAGGCAGTCATCTTTGGCCTTTGACAGGCTTTTACCACTCATGCAAGGCCTTTCTCTCCCTCGTAAATCAAGTTATGCACCAATGTTGGCACCACGGTTTTAAATATCATTGATACGTATCTGATATTTGATTGTATCACTGATATCGATATGCATCTCAATATTAATGCAGCATGGAAGGATATATAGGTTCCAGGAACAGAAGTCTAACATGGAAGGCAAGAGTCTTGTTTGGCAGCCAGGGATGACTTGCCTACCCCATGGACACAATGGATCTTTGGTTTGATATATGTAGAACTATTATTGTATGGTTGTTGGGCAATCATCCTGGCTCGGTAACAGGCTCTTCTGTTTCATGCTAGACTTTCTTTTCTTGCCTAAACGCATTTCAAACTCTCCCCATCCCTTTACCCATAAAATTGAATTGGCACGCTTTATAAAGACAAATGTACAAAACTTTTCTGCTGCTCAATGTGATTATAACTTCAATTTTTTTTTTTTTTTGGTTCATTTCACAAAATTGATCCTCTCTGAGACTGCCAACTAGAGATTTCCTATTGAGCATCTCCGGGCTCCCTTCGATAATCTTAATTGTTTATCTTTTATAGTTCATTGAACAGATCATTCATGCAAAAAATAAATTTGATCAAATATGAATAATCACATGATTAGATTACATTTGTCTTAAAAAATCAAACAATATGTATGATTTTGTGAATAGTCTATTCAATAATTTTAATTTTTTATATTGATATTCTGCTTATCGAGCTCCACAAGATAAATTGTTCAGATCATCAATGTGAGTTTGAACTAAATCTCCCAAGGCCTAACAAATCCAATGAATTCATTTAATGTTTATTATTAAAAAGATTTGAAATAACATACAACGAAACTTAAAACAAAAGTGCGAAGATACACAAACACGACTGAGAGACTCACAAACTCACAAAAAAGACCCTACAAAAATTGACCTAATTTAGAAAATAAAGTCACTCTCAAGCCAATGAGGCTAAGCTGAAATATGGTTATCACTCATTATCACTTGTCAATTGAGGTGAAACCGATAACAATATTAGTATTTTAAAAAAAAAAAAAATTATCAACAAAATAAATATATTAATCTATTTATTTCACTAAAATGGAATTTACAGATCATATATAAATCATGAATATTATGTATTATAATTTTGTACAACTCACCGTTGGTCCCGCATGAGGCCCACCAATAATAAATGGTGGGATATTCATCCAATAATTTTTGTTCGATCATAAAGTTTGTCCAACAGATTAATGTTTATTCACTCATAAGTTAATATATATATATATATATATGGATGTTTAATTTACGTAATAAAAATAAAAGAATTTGATCATTAAAATGGGCTTTGTTATCGGCCCACATGGTTGGACAGGACCGATTCAGTCTAAGACCTATTTTGAGAACTTGGATAGCTGTTATTTTTTGGCTTATGTCCAAATTTTTTGACTTTTATTCACAAACTTATTTGGTAAGACGGAAAAAACTTACTTTTTTGCTTTTTTCAATATTATTTGTTTATTGTGTCACGCAAATGGGTAAATTGACCATATTATTCTATGTAAATTTGTGAAATTACAATTATATCATCACTGGAGGGTATTTTGGTGTCGCATCACATGAGGGTATTTTGATAATTTTGGAAGTTGACTTATTTCTAACTTCTTAAATGATTTTTTTCCTCAAAAAAGCATGCTTTTGGCTTTTTGAAAAAAATTCAAAAAATAATTTATATCCTTATTTTCAAAAGGGTCCAGCTTTTTTGATGTTTGATGTCAAGAATGGACCATCCAGTTCAGCCCATCAACTCATTTTTGGGCCTCATTTTGATAATCCGAACCGTTTAATGTGTAGAACTCGTCAAGTACTATATCCTTGTAAAAAATCATATTGATTGGATATCGATATCTATTTGATCGGATCAGATTTCTATTAACCGTTTATTTTTTCACCATCTATTTTTTTCAATAGAAATTTGATTCGATTAAATAGCTATTGATATCCGATTAACGTAATTTTTTTACAGGGATATAGTACTTGACGAGTTCTACACATTGAATAATTCTGATTATCAAAACGAGGCCCAAACATGGGTCCATGGACCGGATTGAACGGTGCAGTCTTGATCTCAAATATCAGACAAGCTGAACCTTTTTCAAAATAGGCTTAAATAGAAGTCCGAGAGAATCCAATTTATTTAAGAGGGTATAGTCTACGTTTGTAAATGAGTCAAAAAAAATTTATTATGTTCAATAGTAAACAAATTTCTTTTATTGAATTTTTTTTTTTAAATTTAAAAATTTACACTTTCAGAAAAAAGTAAAATAAAAATAGTTCCACTAAAGACCCCAAAAAAAAGGACTTTTTTTTTTATCCCCTTTTTTTTATTATTATTATATTTATCTATTTTTTTTACTTTAAAGATTCTTTTACATTATATGGAGTAAAAAAAAAATTTAACGTAATTTAAAAATATATATACTAACAGAAAAAAAATTGTGATTTTTTTGGCTGGATACCAAACT
>JAPPVO010006108.1:0-29008 GCA_030407325.1 Camellia japonica | reverse complement strand
GCATAAACAGCTCAGAGGCAAGGGAGCACCACGGCCAACAGAAAGTCCACCGCTGTGTATAAAGGCATCGGCCGAAAGGGTGATCCATCGGCCAAAACAGATGCCGGTCGGCACTAAAGTTGGCCGGTCGGCACTAAATTGTCAGCACCAGCAGAGATGTTGACATCTGTCCTTCCCCAACCTTATCTTCTTCAAAAGGGTTCAACTTCGTGGTTCTCCATTCCACTTTGAATTACCCCAAATGGAAGAATTTCTGCCCAAAATCTCGCAACTTGATTAACAACCGGATGGCTCGAAAAGCTGAATTTCCGACTTTCGCATAAGCACTATTCACTCTGCGCCGTACCCGCTGCATTTTCCATTCCCCATGCCGCGGCAAGGTTTGGAACCGGTGACACATGTCTTTAGCTTTAGCGGGCAAGAGGTGTGTCCTACCTTCGAAGATTTCCAAGCTTTAATGGAGTGCGAACGTGACGAGAAATTTTGCCTCAACTCAATTTCGGCCACGCCCAAGCCTTGGACGGATGTGTGGCCTTACCATGTACGATGCTCGATCCTGATTCGTGATGGAATGCTGGATATTCCTAGCCTGGTTATCGATTTTCTGATGCCGGTGCCGCAGTGACCATCATTGGCAGGCTTTCGACGACATGCCCTCTGCTTGTGGTTTATCTCATTTCCTGTTTGCTTCAGGCTCCGGAGAATCTAGCGTTCGATTGATTGAGATTGTCCAAGGCTTGAAGGAGGGCAACTGCATTGCCATGACTCTGGCTGAGACACTTGAGGCTTGGACGCCTTTTATCGCCGAGAGACAACAGGTTTGCGGGGAGTCCGCTACTACTACAGTAATGCTTCCACCTAATCTCGCATATATATGCTCACGTCACTCGGCTCTCAAGCTCGGTTTTTCTCACAAAACCCTTTCTCACTTTTTTTCTCATCATACATCTCTCTATTCTTTATTCTCTCATTTTTCATCCCTCCCCAGGTATGGTTGATGGATAAACTGCAGTTGTGGACTCTTGTCCGATATTCAGCTCGCGGCTACTTCTTCAGGCAACGCCTAGTTGAGCCCTTGATGAGGGTTGGTGTTTAATGGATGTGCAGCTTGTCCGCAGACAATATTGCGGCGATGTCCTTGGCTCAATCTCCCGGCGATGAGTTATAGCATGTCTCGGCAGACTGGAATTCGTTGATTGCTTGAATCACTGCGTGTTCTATTTTCCATTCCGTATCCGGCGCCAGTTTGGCCACGATCAGACTTGTCCGCCGGAGGGGATGAGTATCCGGCTACATTTCCGTTTGGAGGTACCACAGCTTATCCGACAGGCCGCCGCGTGGAGGACTAGAGAACTCCTTGTCCCCGCCCCACTTTTAATTATACTTTGTCTGACGAGTGCTGGGACTGGCTCAATGAAGAGGCACAGGAGGGCCCACTTTGGCATCAGAGGCTTCGACCAGCTCTGGGAGGGGCGCAGGGACATTTGACTTGACCATGCCCCGGATTTATTGCTTTATTAGTACTTTCAAGTTTTCTTTATGAATGTAATAAAAAGCAACTTCAATTGTATGCAAGAGCAAGAGAACTCTATTTTGAAATCAATGAAATTGAAGGTTGTGGTACTGAAAATCTCCGTTTGGTCCAGAAATGGTCTTAGTTGTAAAAAGATTTATTTGAACAAAGTCAACTTTTATTAAAACTTTCAAAACTATTTTCGATATGGATCAGAACTAGACACGCTTGAGATCTCACTGAGATGCACAACCCCGGATCCTAGCAACTGGAAAGTTGCCCCTTGTTTGAATGGTACCGCGGCACTGTACAACGGAAAGTTGCCCCTAGTCTGAATAGCACTGTACCGGAGATTACATAAATGCTGATGGCAAAGATGACCAAGGATCAAATGGACAGAGTTGATCGGGGAAAGTTTATGGCTGAACTTCAGGATGAAGCTGCCTACGTATCCCAAAAATGGGAATCAAGCCTTACGTAGTTCAGGCTTGGGTTCACTCGAGTATTTTCACTCTCCTTTTGCGCTCTAACTTTTGCCAAGGCCGCCCTTTGCGGGTTTTCAACCTTGCGAGCTCAGTTTTTATATTTTCTAATTTTTTGTGCTCTGAATTTTGCCTAGGTCGCCCTTTCGGGTTTTCGGCCTAGCGAGCCTCTCAGGGGTAATATTTCTTCAACTTGTCCATGTTGATCGGTTGGGAGAACTCTAGGCCATCTAGGTCCATCAGAACCACAGCTCCACCTGACCAGATAGACTTGATGATATAGGGACCAGTCCAATTGGGTCTGAACTTGCCCCTTGGGTCGTGGATGGGAGCTCGGTTGTCTTTGAGTACCAAATCTCCTTCCTTCAAATTCCTGACTTAACTTTCTTTTAAAAGCCCGGCATTCTGCGTTGATATCCTTGGACATGGTACAGTGCTTTTAATCTCCTTTCATCGAAAAGCATGAGTTCCTCGAATCTGCTCTGCTGCCAATCTGCCTCGGTATCTGACATCAGCCAATACTCGTAGAGACGGAACCTCATCTCTATAGGTAGAACGGCTCCATCCCATATACCAAGGAATACGGAGTCGCCCCGGTAGAAGTTCTGATTGAAGTTCGGTAGCCCCACAGAGCAAACGGCAACTTATCTGGCCAGTCCCGATAGGTTTCCACCATCTTCTGCAGTATGTGTTTGATGTTTTTGTTGGCGGCCTCAACTGCTCCGTTGGTCTGCGGCCGATACGTGGATGACTTATGAAAAGCCACATTGTACTTCTCCAACAAATCAATCACCTCCTTCTTGAAGTGAGAACCATTGTCCGAAATGATCTCATTCGGGACTCCATAACGGCAGATAATGTTGTTTCTGATAAACTTTGCGACATGCGAAGCCTTCAACACGGCATAAGATTGGGCCTCGACCCACTTTGTAAATAGTCTATTGCTACCAAGATAAACTCATGCCCATTCGACCCTTCGGGTAACAGCTCCAATCACATCGATCCCCCAAACTGAAAATGGCCATGGCGACGTCATGTTGTACAGCTTTGACGGCGGGATGTTCATGCGGTTTGCGTGAATCTGGCATTTGTGGCATCGCCGAACAAAGCCGATACAATCTTCCTCCATGGTAGACCAGTAGTAGCCCTGTCTAGGATCTTTCTGCCAGCATCACCCATTCATATGTGCCCCACATTCTCCTCCATGGATGGCCTCCATCAGGCGCTTCGACTCTTCGGTTTCCACACATAGCTTGTGCATTCCCAGATGACCTCTTTTGTACAACTTACCCCCGCAGATGATAAACTGAACAGCCATTCTTCTAATTGCCCTTTTGTCTTTGGCATTCGCCCTGGTGGATATGCCTCCTTCTCCAAGAAGTTCCATATATCGTAATACCAAGGGTTTTATCTTGCACTTCATCTATGGCAGAGATTGACTCGTAGGCAGGTGCAAATTTCTGGTCAATAATGACTGGACGCATCCGGACCCCAGATGGGATGTCTATCATGGAAGATAGAGTTGCTAGCGAATCTGCAACCTGTTGTTCTCTCTTACTAGGTGAGTGAAATTAACTTTTCAAACCGAGGAATTAACAATCCAAGGTCTGGTGGTAAATTATCATCTTTTCCTCTTTTACTTTCCAATCTCCTTTAGCTTGAGACACAACTAAGTTCGAATCCCCAATGACGTCCAATCGCCTTGCCCCTAGTTCTAGGGCAGCCTCTAGACCGCAATACATGCCTCATACTCTGCCTCATTGTTCGAGACTTTGAATCGAAGCTTGAATGCTAAAGGGATACGGGAATCGTCAGGCTATCAGCAACACCCCTATCCCATACCCGTATGATTTGACGCTCCGTCAAAGTACATCGTCCAAGTTTCATCTTCGATGTGCAGAATGGCTTCATCTGGGAACAGGTACTCAACCGCTTCATCCCCTTCAACCGGGTGGTCGGCAAGGAACTCTGCTACCGCTCTTCCTTTTACTGACTTGCGCGTCAAATACTTGAGATCAAATTCAGAGAGCAACAGCAACCAACGAGCTAGCCTACCCGTAAGCGCTGGTTTCTCGAAAAGATATTTGATGGGATCAAGTCGTGAAACCAACGTTACAGAGTGAGCTAACAGGTAGTGCCGCAGCTTCCTGGTAGCCCATACCAAGGCCAAACAAGCCTTCTCCAACGGAGTGTAACGGGTCTCGTAATCCAACATCTTCTTGCTCAGATAGTAAATGGCCCTTTCCACTTTATCTTCCGACTCTTGCGCGAGCATGCAGCCCATTGTAGTTTCAGTTACTGACAGGTACAGTATCAACGGTTTCCCTGGCTTTGGTGGCGACAACACAGGTGGATTCTGTAGATATTCTTTAATCTGTTCAAATGCAGCTTGGCATCGGCCGTCCCATTGGAACTTCTTTCCTTTCTTCAGGAGACCAAAAAGTGGTTCACAAGTTAAGGTTAGTTTAGAGATAAACCGCCTTATGAATTGCACTTTACCCAGAAAGCCTCGCACCTCCTTTTCAGTCATTGGTGGTGGCATTTCTAAGATGGCCTTGATTTTGGAAGGGTCGACTTCGATGCCCCTTTGTGTAATCAGAAATCCTAGCATTTTTCCCGCTGTAACACCGAATGTACACTTCTGAGGATTCAACCGCAGCCGAAATTCCCTGATCCTTTGGAAAAAATTTTGCAAGGCGGTGTAGTGGCCCTCTCTTTCTTTGGACTTGACAATCATGTCGTCCACATACACCTCGACCTCTTTATGGATCATGTCATGTAATATTGTTGTTGCGGCCCGTTGATATGTAGCCCCAGCGTTCTTCAGCCCAAATGGCATTACTCTATAGCAATATGTACCCCACGGGGTGGTAAAAGCAGTCTTCTCCCGGTCTTCAGGTGCCATTACTATCTGATTATAGCCTGAGAAACCATCCATGAACGAAAGCAAAGCATGCCCCGCTGTGAAATCTACCAACTCGTCGATATGCGGTAAGGGAAAATCATCCTTCGGACTGGCTCTGTTCAGATCCCTGAAGTCCACACATACCCGGATTCTGCCATCCTTCTTCGGCACTGGAACAATGTTGGCCAACCAAGTCGGGTATTCGGATACCAGCAGGAAGCCTGCGTCAATCTGCTTGGTGACCTCTTCCTTGATTTAATGGCCCAATCAGGGCGGATCCTTCTGAGCTTCTGTTTGACAGGTCGGGCCTCGGGGTCAAGAGGGATCCGGTGCTGTACAATCTCAGGATCGATTCCAGGCATGTCTTCGTAGGACCACGCGAAAACATCTTTGAAATCTTTTAATAAAGCGACTAAGCGCTCGCGTTCCTCTGAAGACAACGTGGACCCGATCTGGACCAGCCGCGGGTCCTTCTCAGTACCAATGTTCACGGTAGTGATTTCATCCATTAAGGGTTTAACAAACCTCTCCTGCTCTTGTTCAATTAGTCGTTGCAAAACCGGAGGAATTTCGTCCTCGTCGTTTTCATCAAAATTTTGAAAGTCCTGATTTAAGCAATAAACCAAAGGCACAGAAAAGTACTCGGAAACCACAGTGACCTCATTCTCATTAGATACTTCCGAACCGTCCAATTCTTCTGTTACAACAGACTCGAAAGAGAAAGAAAAGACGACCTGGACAGGACTGTGGCATCCGGGTTATCACCCCCAGGAATACCGAACTCAGACTCAGATGAGCTGGAACCTGATTCCGACTCACAAGACTCGGTGGAATCAGACTCCGGCTCACTACCTGACCCGGTGCTGCTAGATAAAAATCCCTCCTCGTACTGCCAGGTGAGGGAGGGTGCGATGGATGCATCCAAATAGGCTGGTAGGCCCGCAGCCGTTTCATCTCCGATCATAGACACCGAGGAGTTATCCCCCAAGCACAACTGGTCGATCGAAGGATCTGAAAGTAGACATGCCAGTGCTACCCCCATTTCAAACTCTGTGTCCGCAGACTCCTTCCTTGCTATGCTCAGCTCAACTGTCAGGGTCTGTCTGCTTTTCAACAACATCATCCCCAGATAATTGTAGGTCAAAGAAAATTTCGAACCCCGGCACGCGCTTCTTCTCTGCGTTCCACCACGGCTCCGGAAAACCACAGAATGGAAAATCCTCCCCCTCCCGGACGAAGCGTCCGTTCAGGGTACCTCGGATGGGCCGATGCATCAATTCAAAGGGCTTTCCATCTGTTTTGCTTTGGCCCTTGCAGCCGTCTCTTTTCCTTTTCTTACCCAATCTTCCTTGGTGGGCGTATATCCCAGGCCGAAGGTATGGGGGTTGTGCGGCACTTCGGCCAATGCTGCAATGCCTTACGGCGCTCTTTCCTAATCCCATCCCGGGGATGTATTGGAGCTTGTTCATGAGATACTGCTTGGCACTGACAAATATCCTTCGTAGCAGCCATGATACTGTACACACCTGAGCCTCGGCCAAGGTAAAACCTGATATGAACATCTTCCATGCCATGCTCGATTTCTAGAACAGGCGTGGATACCTCTGGTGGTGGGTGGATTGACGAATTCCCAAAGACAATGGCTACTCCCTTCCCGTAGGGGTATTTCACCATTTGATGCAAAGTAGATGACACTGCCTTCACCTGATGCAGCCACGGCCGTCCTAAAAGCAAATTGAAGGTTGCAGGGACCTCTAGGACATGGAAATCTATCTCGTGCTGCCCCGGCCCAACCTTTGTCTGAACTTTAACTGTTCCCATTACTTCTCTACTTGTATTGTCATATGCCCGGATGACCTGGGCTGTTGGTACAAAATCCACGGTTTTCAAGCCAATCGCATATGCCGTCCTCGCTGGGCAGACATTAATGGCGGACCCGGTATCAACAAGTACCACCGGTATCCACTTATTTCTACACTCCACGGAGATGTAGAGGGGTTTATTATGATTCGTGCCCTCGGGCGGAAGTTCTTTGTCGGAAAAGGTCAGCATCGGGGTACCTCCTCCCGGGAAGACCAATCCTACCAGCTGCTCTGGCGTGGTTTCTATTGAAAGCTTTGCTTTGTCCATGGCTGATAAAACAGCCTCTCTATGCACCCGTGATGCCATGAGCAGTCCCCAAATGGAGATGTCTGCTTGTATCTTTTTCAGCTGTTTGAGTACAGCTTCTTCCTCAAGTTGCTTCTCTTTTTGCTTCTCGGCTTCCCTATCCTTTCCCGAGGCTTCCGGTTGATCTAAGTGTGGAGGCTTGAAATACCGTCCACTCCGCGTCATGTGGTCAACCTCTCCGAGGTACCAAGTGTTATCAGGTTGGTTATTCCCCCAATCTTCGTCGGTGTGGCAAGACATAAATCTTCGTCTTCCCACCACATTCCATCAGCAGCCGACAAACACTTATCTGGCTCTGGTATGACTGTTTTTGCGCTTGCAGCATCTTCCATCCACCTGCCTGTAGTATTCTCGTTTCCTGTGCACACAGCAATTTCAACTCCTACATGGGCCTTTGCTTTCCTGATTCTCTCGGAATCTTCAAAACTTGCTTGTTCTACCATGATTGTCTGTTCAATCATCTCCGTACTCAAAATATTCCAATCTCGGGCGAAATTCTTGACGCCGGCGCCCTCCGGCGATGTGTTTTGCTCTTCGACCCTTCCGGCCGTCGCTGATAGTCTCATTCCTGCTGAACTCTGCTCTGCCTGAAATTCCCACCACATCGGGCTGATCGTCCAACCACCCGGTAGCTTCCGCTGAATCCCCATAATCGAACCATGCGACTGCCGCGTCTTCTGGGTATTGGTCATTGTAAAACTGGAGATCGGCAAGATCCTCCCCACAGCTGTTACATCATCTGTTCCCTGCCCTGGCTATCTCCTTGGATCATACACAACTCTCCCCCTGTTGGCAATTCTACTCCGGGCCCATCTTGGCCTTTTGATGAAATGTAGTCCTCGGACTATATGTCTTCCCAACGTAACTCCCAGATTCCGCAGATTCTGGCTCAACAACCTGTCTCTCCTTTGGGATTTCCTCTCCCTGTTCTTGGTGGTCACCACCGCTAGCTTGGGTTGGGTCATGGAGATGTCCATCATGCACAAGTCGGTGCAATCAGGGAGGAACACCTCTGGTTTAGGTAGGTGGGTAGGTGTGATATAGATACTAGGGTCGTAGGACACGGTCCCAGTATGGATGAAATTGAGCCTTTTGGGTGGTGGAGCTTGGTTATGTGCGGGGAGGGGATTTGTAGTAACATTGGGTTTTTCGGGAGGCAAAATCACCCCATTGTCGATGAGATCTTGGATCTCATGACGCAACCGGAAGCACAGATCGGTGTCGTGACCGTGCTGTTGGTGAAAGGCACAATATTTGGCCGGGTTATGGTAGGAGGGAGTTTTTCTGGTAAGGGCCGCGGCTCCAGGGGCTTCAGGTGCCCTTTTTTTATCAAAACCCCCAGAGCTTTGGATAGGGGCATGTATAGTGGGGCGAAGGTTCTGGTGTTTCTGGGAGGGTATTTGGTTGTTTGTGGGTTGCTTCCGGACGCGCCGGAGAATGGTGCAGCTGCCGTATTTCTTGGAGGGGGGTTGGCGGTGACCATGCTTACTTCGGTGGCTCTCGTAGTAGTAGCGCCACTCGGGCCATTGCTACCACGGTTGAAAGTTCGTCGGGTTGCTCCCATCGTTATCATCAAGCCTTGCTTCAAGGCATCTTCAATCTGCACCCCCATTTCATGTAGGTCAGAAAAAGTAGGAAAGGGGAGAACTATCATCTTTTGCATCAACTTCGGCTGAAGATTGCGCACAATCATCCGAATCTGGTCTTTGTCCGTAGGCCTCAGGGTCATCATCGAAGCCTTGGCCCTCCATCTGGTTACAAACTCTGAAAAACTCTCCTTAGGCTCTTGCCTAGTCGTCTCGAGATCACGGGTCGTAATCTCAATCTGTGTATTATACGAATACTGTGCGATGAAGGCCTCAGCCATTTCGTCCCAATTCCTCTTGACATCATCTTCTAGCTTGGCATACCATATGGCCGCCACACCCGACAGGGTCCGACCAAACAAAGACAACTTCTGAAGCCTAGTGAGGCCCATCGGCCTGAGAACATCTGAAAATAGTCTTAAATGCACCATGGGGTCCCCGGACCCATCAAATCGATCAATATGAGGCATTTTGAACCTGTCGGGCAGCGTCACAGCTGCGTCGGTGTATCCATCTTCAATGTCGGGGATGGTCTTGACCCCTTGGGATCTTTTGAACAACTTTTCAAGTTTGCTCAACTTCAGTGCTGTGGGATCAGACTCGAACTCAAAGGGAGAGTCCGGTAGGTTGGTGGGCGTTTTTGATAGCTGAGGTTGGATTTGAGGTAGGGTTGGAGGTGGGGGTGGTCCTGTGGGCAGTTCTGTATCAGTCTGAACATTGGCTGTCTCCCCGACATTAGGAACTCCTGGCGAGGGAGGAGCTTGATGCGAAGCAGATGCTCCGGTTTGCTGCTCTAGCCTGGCAATTGTTTCTGCCTGTTCCCTCACAACTGTGGCCTGTTGCCTGGCGAATTCTGCCTGGCGGACAGCATCTTGCTGCATCATTTTCATGCTTTCTTGGAGGTGGCGCACCATCTCTTCTAAACTAGCCATGCTATTCTGCTCTGGTTGAAATACCGGTATATATTCTCCCTCTGTTGGTGACACAGAACCCTGATCCCTACTGAACACAGGTGGGGTAGATAAGGCCCTCTGAACTGACTGCTGTGCTGATGTCCTCTGTCTGACTGACCTTCGCCTAGTAACCGGGGGTAGTGAACAGTACACTGGTTGTCCGTCTACCAGATCCTCAGATCGATGGAGTCGACGACCTCTAGTCCAGAGTGCTCGGGGAGTATCTACTGGGTCAGAAGCAATCGTGCTCAACTACCTAAAAAAAGATAAATAAAGCGTATAAATAACAGAAAATCGGACAGCATAACGGCATAAAATAAACAACACACGGTTGGATAACACGCTGAACTCGATTCACTGTCCCTCCAATACTGATCACTA
This sequence comes from Camellia japonica, assembly GCA_030407325.1. Taxonomy (NCBI): domain Eukaryota; kingdom Viridiplantae; phylum Streptophyta; class Magnoliopsida; order Ericales; family Theaceae; genus Camellia; species Camellia japonica. Next base: position 19,019 of record JAPPVO010006108.1, on the reverse strand, counting down.
TTTCTGAATTATTGCCCCCAAGTCTGAATCTTGTATCCACAGATAACTGATTCCCCTAAAATACTGTTACTGGTGCCCTCAGGCCGGATAAAGACTTGCAAACTGACATGCGCATTCCCTGTAGAGATACACTCTAAAAGCACATAACATGTAAAAGAGAACCAATACACCCCTATGTTGGGGTAGGGTTTCCCTGTCCTATTTTGTCAGGAGCTAGGGTTTCACTACGCACACAGCGGTTTCAAACAACCTATATCGGGTGAGCAACCTGTCCTAGTTTGGAATGGTCACTATGGATCCGAATATGCACTAGGTCGAATGGTCGGAAAGGGTGCCCCGGTAAAACCGGGGTTTGTGTTCCCATGCTGTCAGAGCCCATAACCGGTCAGCCTTATGGTCATGCCTTCACAAGCCTCCGGCAAACCGTTCAGGAATGGCAGATGGCAAACACGGTGTCCTAGGCGCACCAATGCAAATGCAATGCAAAGAGACACATAAACGAAATCAAACAGGATATCACGAGTTCGAGTCAAGCTCTCTAAACATCCCCAGCAGAGTCGCCAGAAACTGTAACAACCCGCGGGGGACCTCCCTACAGCTCGGACTCCTTTTGTGTTGCGGTTCTAAATCTGAACCAAAGAGTCCAACTCTGGCAAATCGTTTTGAAGAAAAGATTTTTTGAAAAGTAGTGCCAAACATGGACTGCTTTGCCAGATTACAGAGTCGCCACCTAAATATTAATGGGGGAATTTAGGAAACCCTGACTCGGTGCCGAAGGCCACGTGTCCGTCATCACCAAATGTCTTGGCTCGGGAGCTTGGGTACGATCGGAAGGTCAGCTATGAGCACCCCCTTTCGCCCGGTCCGAAGACCGGCCTCTACTAACCGTGATATCCGATTTTGAAAACATTACATGCTCTTATTCCAATTATTAGCCTAGAATTACTATGTTATGCGCACAGCAAACAAGTATAGACTAGATCGCCTAATTTGGAAACAAACATTGCATATCCGTTCGTTTTGAAAATGCTTTAGAATTTGCTACTCGCAAGTAGGCTAAAATACGGATTTCAATGAGTTTTCCAACTCAAGCAACCCAACCTCCACCCACAGGCATTCAAACAGTTTATCTCATATAAGCATTTAGCCACATGGTAATCATGCTGTCATGTTAACATTCACACGCATGCGAGATGCTAAAGCATAAATATTACATCGTACTCCGCGCCAAAACAAGAAGCTTATCAGAAATCCATGCGTGGACCTAAGCATACTGAAATGTCTAATGCAACACATGCAAAGTGTAATCTAGACAGGCTCGGCTATCCTAGACATGGCATGTGAAATGCACGAGTAACACGTATTCAAGTTAGGTTTGAAATACAGTTTGCAGTTTGCATGATGTACCGAGCCCGATGCATGTCAACAAATGCATGGATGCACGCATGCATTGCATAAGGTATGCTAATTTCAAATATGCCCTAATCTACCATCATAAGCAGGTAAATAAAAGGGAAGAAAGAAATGGGGGTTGGAAGACATACACACACTCACCCACACTTATTACAAATTTGCCCTCACTCGGAGGGACCGAATAATAATACAGTCCAAAAGAATAAATGAATAAATTATTACAAAATTCTAATTATTAAAATTAAATCAAATAAATAAAAGAAATGGGGCCTCAGCCTTGCCTCGGGATGCGCGAATGATGCATGCTCGATCCAACTTGCCCGGAAAACCGCACCATGCCACTGCTGCTTCTGTTTCTACTGCCCTGCCTCTCCAAAAATTACCAAAGTCTCAGAATACCTTCTACATGAACTGCAGTATCCCACCGGCCGGAGGAAGTGACCACCGGCTGCTTAAATTGGCCACCGGCTTCTTGTAGGGTTTATCGGCACAAAAAGTGTGCCGGTCGGCACATTGTTCTGCCGGTCGGCAGAAAGTTCCTGCAGAGGACAGTTTGACAGCAGCAGCAAACCAGCAATGCATGGCATGGATTTTGAGCATATGTAAGCATGGCCAATGCCTCCTATCATGCTTGGGGACTCAAGGAGGCATGACTCTTGGTTCTTGGGCCATCAATTATGCATCTTGATACATGATGGCCTAAGAACCAAGGTTGCATTTTAATGGTAATGCATGCAAACAAACAAATGAAATCCAAGGCCTTATCATGAGCTAGTCAAAGGTCTTGGTGACCAAGAATTGAGACGAGTTGCACCACTCGAAGTGTGAACTTCTCTCAACCCTATGCTTGGCTTGACAATCCCCAAGCCAAGCCATGGAATGTATGTATGCAACATGGCTCAAATGATGCAACAATGGGACTAAGATGCAAGGCATATCAAGTGTCATGCAACTATCACAGTAGGCATGCAAAATGCTAGAGCATGCAAGGTATAAGTGGCATGCAAACAAGGGCCAATCAAGTAATGGGACCAACCTACTACAACATTCGATGAACCGAGCATGCATCAAGCATATAATGAACATACAATGGTGGCCTTAACTTCAATGGGGCAGCCCTCAAACCACCCCAAAACAGTGGCAAAACATGCCCAAAATGGTGACCAAAATGCTATACAAATCATGCGAAGTAATGAGCCTAAACCTAAGGCACTAAAGAGAGTAACTTACCATCATTATCAAGGCCATTCATGACATGTATCTAACAACCGAAAACAGACTTTTATCATGCAAAATGACACCCAAATCCCCTCGATGACAACCCCAAAAAGCACTAAACAAACAAGCATGCATGAAGCCTATTCCTAGGCATAAAAGGGACACACCCTTGGAGCATGAAAATGGTCACATATGTAAACATACACACATGATTTATGGACTGAAATAAGGTCACAAATGATGCCAAATCATGAGGATGATCAATGTTGAACATGCTAGGGGCCAAAACACACAAGGCTTACAAGCCTAAAATGCAAAGCAACTATGTCAAGCACACTATACATGGCAAAATCAGTGGCTCACAGCCCTTATACATGGTAATATGATGCTAATATCCTCATGGAACCAAGCTAAATCATGCAAAGAACATGGCCTAGATGCATGGCATGCTTTTAAGCATAAGAGAGCATTTCAAAGTAAGTATGAGAGGCAAGTTAAAGGCCATAAATCTAACCTAAAACAGAGGCATAACATGTCATATTAACTACAAATATGCTCTGAAATGAAGCCAAAACTCACCATTCACACATGCTATTCTTTAGGCCCAAAACAAGGGCAAGCAAAGGACAAAGGGGAGAGGGGTGTCCCTCCCCTACATGTGACCTAAAATCATCTTCCTCACCATTGAAAACCCACTGGTTTTCAATGGTGAGGAGGCCAAAAACACCAAGTAAAGAAGGCCTTAGGAAAAGGCACCAAAAATGGCCAAATAGGGCCTAATAGGATGAGCCTCTACCCAAACCACAAAATGACCTTAATGAAGGTTCAAGATCAAGTAAAAACAAGAGTTTTTTATGTTATAGACAAAGCTCAAAACACAAAGCAAAAGGGGTAGAAACTTGTTGCAAGAATGGGGAATATAAAGTAATAAGCTCACCCTTGAAGATCCTTTGAAGAACAGGTGGAGCAGCCCTCCTTTAGTGATCAAAACCAGTCCAAGATCACACAAAACAAACCTCCAAGCCTCCTAATCTCGGATTAAGGTGTAGTAGTGTGTGTAATGGTGCAAAAGTAAGGTAAAACCACACTTTTTGGGCCTAAAACACACACACAAGGATGATAGATATAGAAGTATAGATATATATGGATGTATATCAGAGATATATGTATAAGCTCTGGTTTTTTAGGTCTAAAGTGGCTAACCCTTGTAAAGGGAGATGAATGGATGTATATATAGGCAAGAATACTTAGTGGCTAAGCAAGAGAGGGGGGGTTCAAGGGATTCAAGGAGTTCAAGTGAGTCAAGGCTTCTTGGAGAAGCTAAGACAGCTGGCCAAGCTTCTCCAAGAAGCTTGGCCAAGGGTTCAAGCTCCTAGAGGAGAGAGGGGGTCAAAGGGACCAAAGGATGCAAACCCGGGTATGGGGAGTGGTGATAGTGCATTCCAGCTGTCACAGCTGGCATGCACCATCCCTGGGAGTGCAAAGGGGTCACACCGACCAGCCAAAACAGTCACCGGCACAAAAGATTGCCGGTCGGCATCATACAATGCCGACCGGCCAAAGGTTTTGAGAAATAAGTGCCGGTGGCCACTAGGAGGGGCCGGTGGAGGTGTGGGGCAGCCGGTGGGCTTCAGGGATGGCTAACAAGCCTCCCCCTACCCTCAGAGGCAAAAACACACAAGTCTTGGTACAAAACCAAGCACAGAATAAACCGGTTGAGAGGTCCTGAGGCACGACGCGCAGCCGGGACCTCCGGGAACTCAAAACAAACACCACATGGATAATCACCGAGTGTTTCCAATGGTGACGTCCAAGTCTTGAGGACGGTCAAAAATGGGGTGTCTACACTAACTATTACAAACCCAAATGAAATAAATTAGCTAAGCTACTTAACTAATTATTACAACAACAAATTGAACTAACTATTCTAGCTAATTAACTAATTACAACACAAAAATAATTACAACACAAAACTAACTAGCTATTATAACTAATTAGTTATAGACTTGCTACTCAGCGCACAACATACTACTATGACAACACGAATCCCGAGAATCAAGGGATGGCTCATGCATGGAAGCAGATTTCCACCCAATAATGCTCTCCGTTTTGCTATTGGAATGCCTCTGTTGCACAGCTGGAAAAATGCACTGTTTTTCACGTCAGCCTCAGCCTCTGTTCTGCTCTGCTCTGCTCTGCTGGAAAAAGGGCACAGCCTGCCTGGAAAAAATAGCCGACAACCCAGAAGTAGTGGCCAACAGGCCACTAATAGTGGGTTGCCGTCCAGAAAAGTGGTCTGCTGGGCACAAATTTTGGCTCTCTCCTGCAGCAACAGAGGACAAACAGAGCACAAACCAGCGTATTCCTAGGAGATGTTTGTCCACCTTGCCTCTCTTTATCAGCAAACAGGTCAAATGAGGGGTAGGCTTGATTCGCAAATTATCAATCGATGCAATTTCATTGTGTGATGACTTATGAACCGAGGGACACAATTTTGATAAATGCATAATAAAAGACCAACAAAACCTCCTCTCTGTCATGATTTGATCAAGGGAAGTGGTTGACCTTGGAAACTTGAAGCATTTCATCACTAGCGAGTATGAAATGACCCAAGTTTTCATGTGTTCAATTAACGTCCGATTGAACACAAAATCTTTTATTATCTTACATCACTTTTAGTCCCAATTTTATTACTTAATTTTAATTACCATCCATTTATTAGTTCATTAAGTCCAAAAATGAAGATTAAGTCCTCTAAGGGAAAGAAGTACCAAACCAAATGTTGTTTTAAACATGAGAGAGATGTCATGCCGTTGGTAATGAACCCTCAAAGGGATTAAACCATTAAGCACAACAATCTCAATCTCAAGCTTAAACAAGCAACTAGTTTGAAACAACTTTCAAAACAAAGAAAAAAAAATGAAGGAGGTTGCAGAGGTGATTAGAGATGAAAACAAGTATAGAAAGCAATAAATAAATACTTTAACTCAAATAGGTTGGTGGCTAAGGCTTAAACCACCAAGCCTATGAGGACTATTACACTACAAGCATGCTATACAAAGCTCAAATGCAATGAACATCTAAAAAAAATTCCTAAAACAGAGCAAAAAAGTGCGGAAATGAAGATAAAAATAGCTAAAACCATAAGCTAAAATATTGAGGAATTAAAATTAGCACACAAGCACAAGGAAGGGAGGCTAACCCCTCCACTTTTGGGACTTCAAAACATGATTTTTGCCTCTGAAAAACCTCTGAAAATCAGTGGTAAAAAGCTCAAAAAAAGTTGATGAGAAGATGGGAAACACAAGGGCAAAGGCCTTAGAAGCAAGTTTCAAAGAAGGGCTATTAACCCCTCCACCTTTAATGGCCTTAAATCACAAGTTTTAGTCCAAAAATACATGTTTTAAATAGCTTAAAAACATAAAGAAAAGATGGAAAACAAGTGGTGTAGAGATGGTACAAAAGCACTAGAAAGTATACCTCTTGAAGAGGAATGATCCCTTGAGTCACAAACCACCAATTTCACACTTTCAAGTGCCTCAAGAGCTAAAATTCAAGCCCAAATCACCTCAGCAAGGAACTCTAGGTCTGGTTTAGAGTGTTTAAGCAAAGGCTATATAAGTTGCAAGAGAGAGAGAGAGAGAGAGAGAGAGAGAGAGAGAATTTTGCTCTTCCAAAAATATTTTCCCACTCCTAAATCTTTCCAACCTTGAAAGCAAGAGGGGAGGTCATCTATATATAAAAAATCATGTGTCTAACTCGAAAATATTTGCATTCATACAGCTGGAATGGTGCATGTACATGAGGGAACAGATGGCAGAAAATATCTAAGTTTTTGCACTAGTGGCCGGCAGCCACTAATAGTGGGTAGCTGGCCACTAAAAGTGGCCGGCAGGTCACATTAGTGGGTGGCAAGCCACACTAGTGGACGACAGGTCACTGGATGCTTAGGTTTTAAAAACTATTTTTTTGGTCCAAAACAAGGCACAAGGTTTGTTGATTCAAAACTAAGGTTTCCTACTAAGGAAGTCAAGCATTTGACAAGCATACACATTCATCATTGAGTGATCAATCGGTGGCGCCCAAGTCGTAAGGGCCATCAAAAATAGGGTGTCTACAGGTACTGAATGGACAACCAACCCAAATTATCCAAGTCTTACTTCCAACTGATGGGCCTTTCTATGGTCTCTCCTAAAACCTTCTTCGTTCAGTGCACCGCTTATAGACAAATAATTGGACGCTTGCACTACTAATTAACAGAAGACTACATAGATGTCTGCATTTTGAGTTTGCATAACACCCATTTGCACCTCAATCAAGTCGCACAACAGAAGTTACCTTAATTGAGGCTTATTTGCAAAAAACCAGAGAAGAGAAACAAACGAAGGTTTCTTCTCAATTATGTTCACCTGAGGTTTGGGTTTCATGGTCTCCCTTCTTGGACATGTTTTCTTTGTGATTTATAGATTGATTATAGTTTTATGTCCATTGAATACGCCTACAAGCTGTTTGTGAATATGTTCATAACACCAATTGATTTAGCATCTGATCTGATTCCATTTGAACAAATAGTCATCAACTGAGAGAGGAAAATCCTTTGAAGTAGCTTTAAGCCAGAGAACAGTTCTGGTTTTGATGAGTTCATATAGACCTGAGGAATTGGGCTGTGACAAAGAGAAGACACACTCATTCCTATGTTTCCAGAGAGACCACAGAACAACTAAGGGTATCGCTTTCCAGATTTTCTTTTCAAGCCTCTTTAATTTTCCACCCATCCACCAGTAGAAAAGACCTTCTACTGAACCTTGTATGCACCAATTAAAACCCCAATCCTGAATCACTAATGACCAGATACACCAGGAGAAAGGGCAGTGTAGCAAGACATAGACAGCAGTTTCAACTTCAGAGCTACAGAATGGGCAGAGGGTGGATGCACTGCTGCTTAATATGCCTAATCTGTGCAGAAACTCTGCTATCTTTAATCTGTTTTTCCAAGCTAGCCAACCAAAAAAGAGAACTTTGGGGGGAAGAGCATTATACCAGACAAACTTACAAATTTTGAGGTGAGGGCCAAGCTGAGAGCTGCTGAAAGAATAAAGAGCAGATACAGAGAAAGAACCATTGGCCCAAACTTGACAATCCACCCTGTCTAAACACAGAGGAGGAGAAGAGGATAAGACATTAACAAGTCGGATTTCTTCAAGTAATTCCCAATCATAAAGCTCTCTTCTGTACTAAAAATTCCAATTATTTGAGCTGGATTTTCTGTGGTAGAAATAATGAAGGGATCCTTCCTTTTCAGTAGTAAGGTTGTAAAGAAGAGGGAATTCAGATTTAAAGCAGAGCCCTCCACACCATTTGTCATGCCAAAATAAGATTCTAGACCCATTCCCCACTTTAATTAGACAATTAACCAAATAGAAGTTGAAGATATTCCTGCTATAGGCCCTGTAGACACCCCATTTTTGACGGACCTTAAGACTCAGACGTCACCAACTGAGCACTCGGTGATGTTGCATATTGTGCTTGTTCTGAAGTTCCGGAATCTCGGCTGCGAGCCTCACCTCCGGACTTCCGAACTCTTTTGTGCTTTGCCTCGGTTTGTGAACCGGGTCCCGTTTTCTCCGTTTTCTCTTCCCGAAGGGAGGGAGAGGTCTCGTAGATCATCTCTCAGTGGCCGTAGGCTACGTTTCGTGGTCGTAGGCCATTTTTCCCGTTTGGAGCCCGGTTCCCGATTTTCGGAGCCGTCAGCCGTGTGCCTCGATTCGGGACCGCTTAACCACCTCCATTTGCTCCGGTTTTTGGCATACACCTTATTTCCTCCCTTTTGAGGGACACTGTGGCTCGAGAGACCAACTTCGTGGTCAAACGCCACCTCCGGTGCTTAACAGTCAGTTTTCGGGGCCCCGGGCCGCGCGTTTTGGCCCCCGAACCTTCGTTTTGCGTCGGTTTGGGTTCATTTTTGGCGGAGACCTTATTTTCATTGTTAGGAAGGTTGTAGAAGGGTGGGAGGCCAGCAATTGTTCTGAAGACCAGCTTTATTCCTTCATCGCTCTTTATCGCCCGTTTTCTTCACTAGAAAGCTGACTTTTTCCATTCCCGGGCCACTTTTTCTGACTTTCCACCACACCATTGTGTTGTACACACCTGGGAGGCCACCAATATGGATTGGCCGGCCATTAACTCTTCCCGACCCTTTTGAACCCCTCTAAAAAGTTGGTTTTTCTCTCTCCTGGGTTACATTTTCTGGGTTTTGACCATACAGCTATGTTGTACACACATGGGAGGCCACCTTTTTGGGGTGGCCGGCCACTAATCTTTGTTGACCCTTTTGACCCTGGCCGGACGGCCAGGGGAGGTGGCCGGCCGGCCACCTGAACCTCCTGAACCTGGCCGGCGAAAATTTTCTCTCCTGGTGTATCACAGCTGTGCCAGCTGTTTTGCCCCAGACCCCTGCCCGGGGATCTGCCTTTTTGGGGGGGAAAATTTGAATTTGATTTTTCCCCCCTTTCCCTTGGCCTCTCCTCTATAAAGCCAGCACATCACCTCCATTTTGAAGGGTTACAAAAAATCAGCCAAGGCTCCCCCTCCTTCTCCCTCAATTTTCACTATTCTAAGCTCCAAAACCCTAAGATTCTTGCACCATTTACACACCAACCCATAGCACAACACCTCCATCACTCATTCCAGCACCTTGGAGGACATTTGAAGAGGTTGGAAGCTCAGAAATTTGGTCCAAAAGCTGCTGGTTTGCTGCTCTCCAAGGGTGAGTCCTCTTTTCCCATTTTCTAGTCTTTTCTTGCTTCATCTATAAGCCATATTTTCTTACATTTTTGGGCTCTGACCCGAACCGGAAATAGTCTTATTTTGAGCTCATCTTCATATTTGATCAAGGAACTTTCTCTGTTTGAGGCCATTTGTTACCCCTTTCCCTTTATCTCTCTTTTAGGCCTATTTCTTGCATGATATATTAGCCCGGTTTGTAAGCATTTTTGGGCTTCGAGCCAAACTGTAAAGTACCTTATTTTGAGCCCCTATTCAACTTTGTTGAAGGGCTCTTCATTGTTTGAGGCCAGCTACTACCTCTTACTCTCTATCTCTCTTTTAGGGCCATTTTTGCATCGTATTGTAGCCTTACTTGTGAGCATATTTGAGACTTTCCATAAACTGTAAAGTATCTTTTTTTGAGGCTCTCTTCAACTTTATTGAAGGGCTCTTTGCTGTTTGAGGTATTTTTCTGCCCTGTTTGTTCATCCTCTCTTTTAGGGCTGTTTTTGCATGATATATTAGCCCTATTTGTGAGCCCTTTTGGACCTCGACCTAAACTGAAAAAAGTCTTGTTTTGACATCATCTTCATGTTTGATTAAGGTTCAGTCTCTGTTTGGGGTCTTCTTCCCCTATGCATGCTTCATTCTTTCATGATTAGGGCTATACATTAGAGCCCTTGCATTGGCCATGGTTTGGCCTCTTAGCCACTGAAATCCAGTGGATTTTAAGTGGCTTTGATGCATTTTTGAGCCTCAAAATCAGAGGGGGGTGACCCCCTCTCACCTTGTTTTGTTTGATGGTCTTTTTGGCCTTCCAAAGAGGCCCTATCTTGCATGCCTTGTTGACTGATTTCAGGACCAATTTGGTGAGTTTTAGGGCTATCATATTTGATTTTCAGAGTTTTTTGTGCCATGCTAAGTGTCCTTGATGCATGTGCTTAATAACCCCTTTGTATGCCTTCTAAAAGAACCCATCATTTATGCATGTGTTGGTTGCATTTCAGAGGTTATTTGGGCATTTTTTGGCATGTTTTATTCACTGATTTTTGCTGGTTTGATGAGTTCTCACTTGCTTCATATACATACCATGTAAATCATGTTTGCTAGCCAAAGTTGCATGCTATTTTAGTCCATCTTGCTAGCATCTTTTGGCCATGCTTTGAACTAGAAATATTCATGTTTTGGGATTGCCTTGGTTTTGTCTTCATGCTTCATGATCAAATAATGCATGCTTTGTACAGCTATAGGTCAATGCATGTGCCTAGTTTTGTGTTTCGGGACCATTCCATGCATCGGGTGACATGTTTCCATGTTTCGGGACCATTTTGCATCACATTTCAGTGCTGGAACTTGCATGTTTGTATGCCATATTTCATGCCTTGCCATGCCTTGTTAGAGTGGCATTTGTGCCTTAGGATCGGTCCTCGGTTTGCGTGCATGTGTGCACGCATCTCAAGTGTCTCATTTTCATCTAATGGCCACTAATGTGAGTGGGGCTGAGGTCCACTCATATTGGTGTAAGTCCATCGTGCATTGTGTATGCCATTTCAATTCATAGCATTGCGTATGCTAAGTTGTATATTAGAGCATTGTGTATGCCATGTTACATCGTGCATTGTGTATGCCATTTCATAGCATTGTGTACGCTAGGTTGTATGTTAGGATTGCATTCATGCATGTCATGCATATAGCATTGTGCTCGGGATAGGAGTTAGCCCAAGCACGGGAAACGAGGGACGTTTCGTACTCCGAGTGACGGAACGTGTCTCAATTCCCAGTCACCGACACTCTGGATTAACCATGATGGAGCCTCGGTCTTGTTATGTTTTCATGTGCATTCATTCCATATTGAGTCGTGCAATTCGACTCCTCGGCCATCATGCATCGAGATGCGTGATTGGTGGCACGAGGATCGAGGACTACACTCCCTGAATAGTAGACGTGCATACATATGTGAAAATACAATGACGTGCCCCTTTCTTGCTCTCTGTTGCAGCAAATAAAAAATCGGCAATCTTTTGGGGCTTCGCACAATATTCCGGGCTTAATTGTAAACAGAGGCTAATTGGGGCATCACAATGGATTTCTGCGCCAAGCAACCCGAACATGCATCATTCATCATCCGGAGCAGAGTCGAGGCAGTCCCTAGCTTGCATGCTAGTTTACTGCTTTCCTAGTTAAATTTGTTAATTAATTAGGGTTTTGTACTTATTTGGACTGTATTATTTATTCGGGGACTGTATTATTTATTCAGACCCTCCGAGCGAGGGCAATGTCGTAATAAATGTGCGTGTGTGTGATGCATGTCTTCCAACCCCACGTCTTTCTCCCTTTTATTTACCAGCTTATGATGGTTAGATTAGGGCATGTTTCAATTAGTATACAGTATGATAGCATGTTTGCATTCATTCATCTGTTTTGCATGCACCGGGCTCGGCGCATCATACTCACTGCATTGTATTTCAATTCCAAGTTGAATACGTGTTAGCTGTAGCATTCCATATGCCATGTTTAGAATAGCCAAGCCTATCTTAGTTGCATTCCTGCATGTGTTGCATTAGGCATTTCTGTATAGTTAGGATCATGCATGGATTTGTAACATAGTTTCTGTTTTGGCTGGGAGTACTCGGTAAGTTTTTATGCTTTAGCATCCTTGCATGAGTGTGAGTGACTGCCATGATAGCATGCTTACCATGAGGCTATTTGCTTATGTGATATAACTGCCTGAATGCCTGTGGGTGAAGGTTGGGTTATTTGGATTGGAACAAATTCATTGACTGTGAGTTTTAAGCCCACTAGATAGTGGCAAAACCATCTTTTCTAAGCCCACCCAAGGGTGGCAAAATCTGCATTTTAAGCCTACTTGCGAGTAGCAAACCATCTTTCCAAAAAAAAAACAAACATGAAATGTTTTGTTCCAATTCAGGCGACCTGGTCTATACTTGTATGCTGTGCGCATCACATAGTAAATCTAGGCTAATAACCGGAATAAGAATGCATAATGTTTTCAAAACTAGATATCATGGTTAGTAGAGGCCGATCTTTGATCGGGCGAGCGGGGGTGCTCACGAAGTGACCTTCCCCAATCGTACCCAAGTTCCCGAGTCGAGGCAACTTTGGTGATAACGGACACGTGGCCTTAGGCAACGAGTCAGGGTTTCCTAAATTTCCCAAAAATAAAATATTTAGGTGGCGACTCTGTATCTGGCAAAGCAGTCCATGTTTGACACTTCTTTCAAATATCTGTTTTCTCAAAACGATTTGCCGGAATTGGACTCTTTGGTTCAGATTAAGAACCGTGACATTTGAGTCGTGAACTGTAGTGAGCCCAAGATGAACGGAACGGGACTCATCCCTCCCGGGGCGTTCGGGGACGTCTATAGTTTCTGGCGACTCTGCTGGGGATTTAGAGAACTTGACTCGAACCCATGATATCTGGTTTTGACTACACTTGTGTGTTTCTTTGCATTGCATTTGCATTGGTGCGCCTAGGACACCGTGTTTGCCATCTGCTATTCCTGAGCGGTTTGCCAGAGGCTGCGTGCCATAAGGCTTACCGGTTACAGGCTCTGCCAGTATGGGAACACAAACCCCGGTTTTACCGGGGCACCCTTTTGACCATTCGACAAGTGCATATTCGGAATCCATAGTGACCATTCCAAACTAGGACAGGTTGCTTACCCGATATAGGTTGTTTGAAACCGCTGTGTGCGTAGTGAAACCCTAGCTCCTGACAAGAATAGGACAGGGAAACCCTACCCCAACATAGGGGTGTTTTTGGCTCTCACTTATCTGTTATGTGCTGTTAGAGTGCGTCTCTACAGGGGAATGCATGTATCAGTTTATGAGTTTGGGCATCAGGCCTGCGGGCATCAGTCAGTGTTTGAGAATCAGTTATCTGCGGGTATCAGATTCAGTTTTCGGGGACAGTGATTCAGGGATAATGATCAGTGTTTGAGGACAGTGTGTATTCAGCTTATCGACCGTGTGTTGTTATGCCCAGCTGTGTGTTGTGTATTTATTTTAAGCTGTTATGCTGTTCGTTTATCTGGTTATTTATTTCCTTATTGCTTTATTTATCTTTTGCTAGGACAGTTTTAGCACAATTGCTTCTGACCCAGCAGATATTCCCCAAGCACTTTGGACAAGAGGTCGTTGGCTCAATCGATCTGAGGATCTAGTTGACAGACAGCCAGTGTTCCATTCTCTACCCCCGATTGTCAGAAGAAGGCCGAGAAGGCGTAGTGTGTCTGAACAGAGGTTACCAGAGCAGTGGTCTACCCTAACAGCGAACAGTCGGGCTGAGGTCTCAGTTTCTGCCATAGAAATACACATACCAGTCAGTCAGCAGGATCAGCGGAACATGGCCGGAATAGAAGAAATGATGCGCCAACTCCAAGAGAGTATGAAACAAATGCAGGAGGACGCCGTCTGCCAAGCGGAGTTCTCTAAACAGCAGGCCACAATTATGGCCCAACAGGCGGAACTGATTACCCGACTACAGCAGCAAGCCGGAGCGTCAACCTCACATCCAGCTCCTCCCCCACCAGGGGTCCCAATACCCGAGCAGACACCAACTACCCAGAATGTCCTGCCAAATCCCCATAACATTTTGCCAAATGTCCATGCTGTTCAAGAGGACACAGACATCCCAACGGGGCCGGCTCCGCCCCCGCTTCCATCTCAATCATCCAAAGTACATACACCTGCCAACCACCCGGACTCTCCGTTCGAGTTCGAAGTAGACCCTACAGCGCTGAAATTGAGCAAGCTCGAGAAGCTATTCAAAAAATCCCAGGGGGTAAAAGCTATCCTGGATATCGAGGACGGATATACCGATGTGGCTGTGACGCTGCCGGATAGATTCAAAATGCCGCAGATCGATCGCTTCGACAGATCTGGTGATCCCATGGTCCACCTCCGGCTATTCTCAGATATATTACGGCCAATGGGCCTCACCAGACCCCAGAAGCTTTCTCTATTCGGCCGGACCCTGTCGGGTGTGGCCGCTATCTGGTATGCGAAGTTGAAGGATGATGTCAAGCGGAGTTGGGATGAAATGGTCGAGGCCTTTGTTGCGCAATACTCTTACAACACCCAAATTGAGATTACAACTCGTGATCTCGAAACAACAAGGCAGGAGCTCAAAGAGAGTTTCTCGGATTTCGTGACCCGGTGGAGGGCGAAGGCCTCGATGATGACTTTAAGGCCCACCGATAAGGACCAGATCAGGATGATTGTGCGCAATCTCCAGCCAAAACTGATGCAAAAAATGATTGTGCTCCCCTTCCCCACCTTTTTGAATCTGCACGAGATGGGGGTACAAATTGAAGATGTGATGAAACAGGGTCTGATTGACCAAGACAGGGAGTAACCCCGGAGAACCTTTAACCGCAACAACAATGCAGACTCGAGTGGCGCTGCAACTGCAAGAACTTCGGAGGTAAACATGGTCGCCACCATTCCCCCTTCTCTTCCAAGGCCCATGGCAGCTACACCCTTCTCCGGTGCATCCGGAAGCAATACACAGACCACTAAATACCAACCCAGAGGCCAAAGAACCTTCACTCCATTGTACATGCCCTTGTCCAAGGCTCTAGGGGTCTTAATCAGAAAAGGGCATCTAAAACCCCTGGAGCCGAGGCCGTTGCCAAATCCACTTCCCCCCACTCACAACCCAGCCAAATACTGTGCATATCACCAGCAACACGGTCATGACACCGACCAATGTTTCAGATTGCGTCACGAGATTCGGGATCTCGTTGACAAACAGGTGATTTTGTCACCAGAAAGACCCAATGTCACAACCAACCCACTCCCTACACACAACCAAGCTCCACCTCCCAAAAGAATTAACTTTATCCAGACTGGGGTCGTGTCTTACGATCCTAGCATCTATATCACTCCTTCCCATCTACCTAAGCCGGAGGTGCTCCTTCCTGATTGCACTGACCTTTTGTGCATGATGGACATCTCCACAACCCAACCTGAACCAATGGTGGTGGCTGTTGAAGACGGTGCAGGGAAGATTGCAGAGGAGGGTGGAATGGTTCAGTCAGGGTTTGAGCAGTCTGGGAATTTTGCTGGGGAAGCCTACGATCCGAGCAACTACATTCTGTGGGCAAGCCAGTCTGAGCCAAGTGTAGAATTGCAGAAGAGAGCAGAACTGTGCATGATCCAGGGGGATAGAGTTGAGCAGGGGACAGAGGATTTGACGGCTGTAGAAGAGGACTTTGCCAACCTCCAGTTCTTCAATGACCAAGAATCAGGGGATGCGGCAGTCAATTGGTTTGAGTATGAGGAATCGGCAGAGGCTACCGGATGGCTGGATGATCAACCGGATGTTGTAGAGTTCCAACAGGGCCCGGCGGAGGCGAGGGTATCAGTTGTGGCCGGAAGGGCCGAAAGTTAGAGTACATTGCCGGAGAGCGCCGGTACAAAGAATTTCGCTCGGGACAGAAGCATTGTGAATACAGGGAAAGCTGAACAACAAACTGCGCTGGCGCAGGTGGAACAACAGGATTCTGAGAGAATCAAGGAAGCCAAATCCCATGAGGGGACTGAAAATGTTGTGGGCACAAGGACAGAAGATACTGCGAGCATGTGGGCTGAAAGTGCTGCGAGTACAATCATGCCGGAGCCAGACAGGTGCCTTTTGAATGCCAACGGAATGTGGTGGGAAGATGATGATTTATGTCTTGCCCACACAGACGAGGATTGGGGGAGCAATCAACCTGACGACACCTGGTATCTCAATGAAGTTGATCACATGACAAGAAGCGGGCGGTACTTCAAGCCCCCGCACCTAGACCAACCAGAAGCATCTGGGAAGGACAAGGAAACTAAAAAGCAGAAAGAGAAGCAGATCGAAGAGGAAGCTGTATTGAAGCAGCTGAAGAAGATACAAGCAGACATCTCCATCTGGGGACTGCTTATGGCGTCACGAGTGCACAGACAGGCTGTCCTATCTGCTATGGACAAGGCTAAACTCTCTATAGATACCACACCAGAGCAGCTAGTTGCACTGGTCTTTCCGGGAGGAGGTTCCCCGACGTTAACCTTTTCAGACAAAGAACTGGCGCCTGAGGGCGCAAATCATAACAAACCCCTCTACATCTCTGTGGAATGTAGAGACAAGTGGGTGCCAGTGGTTCTTGTCGACACGGGATCCGCCATTAATGTGTGCCCGTCAATGATGGCATATGCAATCGGGTTAAAGCCCGCGGACTTCGTGCCGACTACTCAAGTGATCAGAGCCTATGATAACACCAGTAGGGAGGTGATGGGGACTGTCAAAATTCAGACCCAGGTTGGTCCAGGACAACACAACATTGAATTCCATGTCTTAGACGTTCCTGCAACCCTTAATCTACTCTTGGGGCGGCCGTGGTTGCACCAAGTGAAGGCAGTCTCTTCCACTCTACATCAGATGGTAAAATACCCCTATGGAAAGGGAGTAGCCATTGTTTTCGGGAATTCATCGATCCATCCACCGCCAGAAGTGTCTACACTAGTCTTGGAAATCGAGCACGGCACGGAGGATGTGTTCTTGTCAGGGTTTACTCTGGCTGAGGCTCGGGTTGTGCAGAATATCATGGCTGTTAATGAGGGAGTGTACGTTAGTGCTCAATCTGTATACCTCATGAACAAGCTACAACACATCCCCGGGATGGGATTGGGAAGGGCGTCGCAGCATTGGCCGAAGTGCCACACAACCCTCATACCTTTGGCTTGGGTTATCTGCCCACCAAAGATGATTGGATGCGAAAGGGAAAGGAAATGGCCGGAAGAGCCAGAGCAAAGCAGGCTGCGAAACCATTTGAGCTGATGCATAGGCCCATTCAGGGTACCCTAAACGGACGCTTCGTCTGGGAGGGGGAGGACTTTCCGTTTTGTGGCTTCCCAGTGCCGTGGCTGAACGCGGAAAAGAAGCGCATGCCAGGTTTCGAGATCTTCTTTGACCTGCAATTATCTGGGGATGACGTTGCCGAAGAGTAGACAGACCCATCAGCTGAGGTTGTGCAGTGTAAGGCAGTGGACTCCGAAGGCGCTGAAATTGAAATGGGGGTAGCACTGGCAAGTCTACTCTCAGATCCTCCGATCAACCATAAGTGCTTGGGGGATAACTTCTCAGTTTCCATGATCGGGAATGAAACGGCTGTGGGCCTACCGTCAACTATTTTGGATGCATCTATCGCACCCTCTCTCACTTGGCAATACGAAGAGGGTTTTTGTCCAGCAGCACCGGGTCAGGTAGTGAGCCGGAATCTGATTCCACCGAGTCTTTGTGTCGGAATCAGGTTCCAGCTCGACTGAGTCTGGTAATCCTGGGGATGATAACCCGGATGCCACAGTTTTGTCCAGGTCGTCTTTTTCTTTCTCATTTGAGTCTGTTGTAACCGAGGAATCGGACGATTTGGATGTGCTTAATGAGAATCAAGTAACTGTGGTTTCTGAGTACTTTTCTGTGCCCTTGATTTATTGCATTAACTTAGACTTTCAAAACTTTGATGAAAACGACGAGGACGAAATTCCTCCGGTTTTGCAACGTTTAATTGAACAAGAGCAGGAGAGGTTTGTCAAACCCTTAATGGATGAAATCATTACTGAATCTGAGGAGGACCCGGGCTGGTCCAGATCGGGTCCACGTTGTCTTCGGAGGAACGCGAGCGCTTAGTCGCTTTATTAAAAGATTTCAAAGATGTTTTCGCGTGGTCCTACGAAGACATGCCTGGGATCGATCCTGAGATTGTACAGCATCGGATCCCCCTTGACCCCGAGGCCCGACCGTCAAACAAAACTCAGGAGGATCCGCCCGGACTGGGCTCTCAAGATTAAGGAAGAGGTCACCAAGCAAATCGACGCAGGCTTCCTGCTGGTATCCGAATACCCGACTTGGTTGGCCAACATTGTTCCGGTGCCGAAGAAGGATGGCAGGATCCGGGTATGCGTGGATTTCAAGGATTTGAACAGAGCTAGTCCGAAGGACGACTTTCCCTTGCCGCATATTGATGAGTTAGTGGACTTCACAGCAGGGCATGCTTTGCTTTCTTTCATGGATGGCTTCTCAGGGTACAACCAGATAGTGATGGCACCCGAAGACCGGGAAAAGACTGCATTCACCACCCCGTGGGGGACATACTGCTACAGAGTATGCCGTTTGGGTGAAGAATGCTGGAGCTACTTATCAACGGGCCGCGACCACAATATTGCACGACATGATCCACAAAGAGGTTGAGGTGTACGTGGACGACATGATTGTCAAGTCCAAAGAAAGAGAGGGCCACTACACCGCCTTGCAAAAGTTCTTCCAAAGGATCAGAGAATTTCGGTTGCGGCTGAATCCTCAGAAATGTACGTTCGGTGTTACAGCGGGAAAAATGCTGGGGTTTCTGATTACACAGAGAGGTATCGAAGTCGACCCTTCCAAAATAAGGCCATCTTAGAAATGCCCCCACCAAGGACTGAAAAGGAGGTGCGAGGCTTTCTGGGTAAAGTGCAATTCATAAGACGGTTTATCTCAAAATTAACCTTGACTTGTGAACCACTTTTTGGTCCTCCTGAAGAAAGGCAAGAAATCCAATGGGACACCGATGCCAGCTGCTTTTGAACAAATCAAA
>JAPPVO010006107.1:0-11950 GCA_030407325.1 Camellia japonica | reverse complement strand
AAAAACTCACTGGCCGAGTTGCCACCCTCAATCGCTTCATTTCCCCCGCGCAACGGATAAGTGCCTCCCCTTCTTCAAAGTTCTTTCGGCAAACTTTTGAATGGACGACCGAATCCGAAGAGGCTTTTCAACAGCTGAAACAGTGCATGGCCAACTCCTCCTCCTTTCACAGGCAATCACGGGCGAACCCCTCTTCCTCTATTTAGCCGTGTCAAACACCGCAATCAGTGCAGCTCTTATCAGGGAAGACAGCTCTGTCCAACGGCCGGTCTATTACATCAGTCGGGCTCTCAGGGGAGCGGAGCAGAATTACCCACTGTTAGAAAAATTGTCATTGGCTTTGGTCACCGCCTCCAGACGACTTCGTCCTTACTTCCAAGCCCATTCTATAGTGGTCCTCACCGACCAACCCTTGAAGAAGGTAATGCAGCAACCAGAACTCTCCGGAAGACTCATGCAGTGGTTAGTGAACTCAGCCAGTTTGATATCTCCTACCGACCTCGAATAGCAATTAAGGGGCAGGTTGTCGCCGATTTCATCCTGGAATTCACTAATCCTACCCCAACCACGGCCCACCACGGCCCCTCACCCCACCCAACCCCTACGACCAGAAGACCCCTCACTCTTGGACTCTCAACGTCAACGGATCATCCCGCAGGGAAGGCAGTGGCGCTGGTCTCATCCTCACCGCCCCTGAGGGTGGTTATTTCAAATGTGCTCTCCGTTTCTTTGTTCGGGCCAGTACCAAGAGGCCGAATATGAGGCATTGATAGTAGGTACCGCCTAGCCCGGATATTGGTGTCAGCCACATCTGGGTGTTCAGCGACTCCCAGCTCATTGTCGGGGCTTGAGATGGCCTTGTTCTATGAGGATTTGGAGAGTGTTGGACAAGGTCATGTTAAGAGGATTGAAGGTGCGGGGGTTACCAGTCCTTGAGGGATTGACAGAGGGGCCAGCATGTGTTGATTGGGTTTGATGATCTCTTACGAGTGTAGGATTGGAATTGAAATGGGTATTTCTGATGACATCCCTGTTCCCGGCTTGCCCCTTGATTCAAAATGCTCCCAACTTGAATGACAAAAGTGTCATCCACAGTTTTTGCAACAATTGTAAGCACTTGTTGTTTGTTCAACCCTCTGACCTTCAAAGCCTCAATGGCATACCAGAGATGTTCATGGGGATCAATGCTTACCCCAACCTTGTTCCTACCACTTGTTTCAATTTTGCCAAAAGATCGGGTGGTTATATCAAAACGAGGCCCATTCATTGTTGGCATGTCATTACCCAGACTTGAAATAACTTCGGGTTGGACATTTTCAATTGCAGCTTGCCTCAAGATTGGGGAGCTTTTTGACGTGAAATTTCTGGCATGTGATGTGGTCGATGACGGAGCCAGGATCCCAAAGGCTAAATCTGCCACAGTGCTCTGAAGATCTTCAATCATGCTCAGCAGCTTAGAAGTAGTGGGTTCGGCTATTGGTGCCTGTGAAGTATTTGAACCGACTTGGTCCTGGTGAACTGGTTGGGCCAGGCTCTTTGGAGTGGGTTGGACTGGGAGTTCAAATTTTGGAGGTTGAGATGATTGGGGTTGTGGTACATCCATCATACATAAGTCCTGTTTTCTAGAATGAACACCTCAGGCTTGGGTAAATGGGTTGGGGTGATGTATATGCTAGGGTTGTAGATGGATGGCAATGTGTGGATCAGGTTGAGATGTGGAGGTGATGGGTTAGTGGTGGCATGAGGTCTTTTGGTGGAGCTATGATCTCTTCGTCAATAAGATCCTGAATCTTATGACGAAGACGGATGCAACGGGTCGTATCATGTCCGTGTTGTTTGATAGACACAGTATTTATCGGGTCATGTCTTGGTGGAAGAGGACTTGGAAGGGGTCGGGATTTTAGGAGCTCTAGGTGCCCTTTTCCTAGCAGAATTTTCAAGGCTTGAGAAAGATCCATGTAAAGAGGATGAAAATTTCTGGCTTGGGGCCGAGTTCTTAGGATATGTTCAGTAAAAGGGTTTTTGATGGGATTGGTTTGTGAGGTTGTGTTAGAAAATGGATCTGCTATCTTGGCTGTTGTCCTAGCAATCTTGATCAAAGTTGGATCAATCTCATTGATATCAAAGGGAGGGATTCCCACAGGGGTTGTGCCATAGGTTTGTAAGCTGGAGCTGATACGAACATCTCCTGAGTATCCGGGATTTGAGGGTTCTCAACCGGTGGAGATGGTTCAGATTTGGCTGAGCAGCCGGGATTGGGTGGACAATGGATGCAGATGCCCCAGATCGGCGTCGCAGATTGGCGATGATTTCATCATTTGCGGCCATCCTTTGATTTGCGGTATCCATGGTTCTCTGAAATGCTGCCATCATAGTAACAACTTCTTTTCTGTTTCTGTGCCATCACTGACCCGGGTGGGTTAGGTATTGGTGAACTGAATGGGTGGGAATGAACAGGTGTTTTCCGAGCGTTGTGTATTGGTGTTACTGACTGTATTTTCCTTCTTCGTCGAGTAATTGGTGGAAATGAGACTAACAATGACTGATTGTCAACAAGCTCTTGAATTTTGCAAAGTCTACCAGAATGAGTCCACACAACTTGGGGGATATCGGGTCTTTCTGAAGCTATGCTGATGAATTACCTTTTAAAAGCAAGAAAGAAAACATAAGCAAAATTGGACAGCACTTCAGCCCTAATTTTCAACAATGACAACACGCAGCTGAACTGTGATCCCCACTGAACTTTGTTTTCAAACTGATTGCTCATTTGTACCACACTATGAACCACCCCGTATATTTCACTGTAAAAGCACATACCACATAAAAAGAACCAAAACACCCCTATGAGGGGGTAGGGTTACCCTGTCCTAGATTTTGACATGATCTAGGCTGCACTATTTCAAGCAAGTGGTTTCATAACATCCTGTACGGGTAGCATCCTGTCCTAATTTGAATGGTCACTAGAGCGTACTATATGCATTAGGTCAAATAGTCACAAAGGGTACCTCAACAAGACTACCTAATATACCTCTCACACCTAACACCGAAAAGTGAAAGGAGGATCAAGCGGTACAGCGGTAATCCAGATCCAAGGGTTGTGTTCCCAACTTGACAGAGCCCATGACCGGTCAGCTTTTTGGCAAGCTTTGTAGGCAAGCCTCCGCAAATCGTCCAGGAATAACAGATGGCAAACACAGGGACTTAGGCGCACCAATGCAAATGCAATGCAAAGAACATATTTATGTAGATAAAATTTCACATCATGAAGTTTGAGTCAAGTTCTCTAAATCCCCAGCAGAGTCGCCAGAAACTGTAGCTCGGCTTTTCGCGCCCCCTTTCGGAAGAATAAAATAGCCCTTACAGTTCGGACTCCACTTGTGTGTTGGTTCTGAATCTGATTTCACAAGTGCAATGTGAAACAATGGAAACACAAAAAGAGTCCAAATCCGGCGTTGTTTTTTGAAAAATCGATGTTTGAATCAAATGCCAAAAATGGACTGCTTTGCCAGATTTCAGAGTCGCCACCTAAATATTTATGGGAAATTTAGGAAACCCGTGACTCGTGCCAAAGGCCATTAGTCCGTCGTTACCAAAGTGTCTTGGTTCGGGAACTTAGGTATGAGAGGGGAAGGTCAATAATTGAACACCCCACTCACCCGATCAAAGATCGGCCTCTACTAATCATGATGTGGTTTTTTATGTACAATATATGCTCTTGTTCTATATGTAACATACAAGTATAGACTAATTTCACGAAAAGTTGGAACGTTTGATTCCATGTTTGTTTGAAAGAAATGTTTTGAATATGTATCACTGAAAATGGTGATCTCATATATACATGAATCAAAGTATCCCAATTCAAGTGATTATTAGCCTTCATCCACAGGCATTCAAACAGGTATATCAAGTAAGCATTTAGCCTCATGGTAGTATGTTTGATATGACAGCAATCACACTTATGCAATATGCTAAAGCATAAAAACTTACCTTATGTCCGAAGCGAAGGCGAGTCAAAAGAAGTAAACAATTAGAAAAAAAATGCATGATCCTATTTAATGCGATATGCCTAATGCAACACATACAACGTTCAAGTAATAA
Organism: Camellia japonica; assembly: GCA_030407325.1. Lineage (NCBI taxonomy): Eukaryota > Viridiplantae > Streptophyta > Magnoliopsida > Ericales > Theaceae > Camellia > Camellia japonica. The sequence continues at coordinate 7,852 of JAPPVO010006107.1, read as the reverse complement.
GCTCGGCTACTAGCATAGCATGCGAGTCAATTCAAGACATATGATGGAGCATGTATTCAAGTAAAGAGTTTGAATTTGACATTTGAATAATATGATGAGCCGAACTTTTATGCATGTAAACGAATGGATGCAAATCATGGAAAATGCTAATTTAAACATGATGTCCTTAATCTAACCATCATAAGCAGTGAAATAAAAAGGAGAAAGAATGGGGTTGGAAGACATACAACTTATTACATATTTGTCCTCACGAAGGAGGGTCCGAATAAGCTACTGCACCCTCACGCAGGAGGGTCCGAATGTCCAAGTGTCCGAATAAATAATTATTACAAAACCGAATGAATAATAAATGCTGTCTAATTTATTACAATAATTGATGTAAGGCAAGCCTTGACACAATAAATTCGATATAACGTCCGACCGAATTCAATTAATCATATTGGTTCTTTATGTTGGTTGTAATCCAATTTTAACCAATTTTATTAGCCTTTTTTATTACCTGTCCATTTCTTTATCTTTTCTCCTGTTTGTGCAAAAGTGATATTTACATCCACTAAGTCTGAAATGCAATAAAGGAAAATCAGTGTCGACTTAACCCGAATAAACCTTATTTTCTTCAGAGGAAATCACAAAGGAAGAGTCAAACTTATTTACAAGTTAGGGATTTTAAGTCAAACTCAAAAGAAGTAATAATGACTTAGAAAAACCCAAACTTGAGTGATAATGACTTAAATCCAAACTTGATAATAAGTGATAATGACACTTTCCTTGGTGATTTCCAAGGGTCAATTATTCCCTTAAAGTAAACACACTGATGAATAAAGAAAAATGAAAAATAAAAGATTGTGCTTTAGTATAAAAACATGTATACATTTGGGGTAGTGAACCTCCAAAGAATTTAAACCATTAAGCATGGAAGAGTTCCTTTCTTATACTTGAATCACAATCTTACTTTTTCACAACTTTTTTATCGAAATAAGCAAAGAATGGAGGGAGGTTGCAGAGATGATTATGCGAAATTGATTAATTGGTTAGTACAAACAAACTTGATATTTAAAACATAAATCGTTGAAATAAATTAAACAGCCCCCTAAATAGCATATAATAAAGCGAGCAAAATTAAATAGCCGGAGGCACTATTTACCGCCGGAGGTACTATTCACCGTCGGGGTTACTATTCACCGCCGAGGTACTATTTACCACCGGAGGTTACTATTCACCGCCGGGATAAATTATTTATAGTAATTTTATATACAATATTTAAATTACAGCAGATATATGGGTGGTGCAGCCTTCCATTAAAGCGATAAAAAAGTTATAAAACGAAGTAAATAAAGTATTTAAACAAATTAGGTACTATTCACCATCGGGGTTACTATTCACCGCCGGAGGTACTATTTACCACCGGAGGTTACTATTCACCGCTGGGATACAAATTATTTAAAGTAATAAATTACAACAATTTATATACAATATTTAAATTACAGCAGATATATGGGTGGTGCAGCCTTCCCATTAAAGCGATAAAAAAAATTTATAAAACGAAGTAAATAAAGTATTTAAACAAATTATATCACATTTTAAATTAAATGAAAATTTGCAAAAACTCACCTTTTGGAGAAATAATAAATTTTCTGAGTCACAAACTTTCTTTTGATTACTCTCAAGTCTGTGGAATGTGTTCTCAATTTCTCAATCCAAAATTTGAAATTATAACTTTAGTGGTTGTTTTTTGAATGGTGTAGTGATGAAATAGAAATAAAAATATTAAAGAAAATATTTTATTTCTTTCTCCCTCTTAATCCTTCTATCCCTCCTGAGCCTCCCCCTCTCAGAATTTCTCTCTTCAGAATGCCTCTCACAGAATGCTCTCTCTCTAGAATTTTTCCCCAAACTCCTCCTAGAATTTCCCTCTGCTGAGCCTCAGAATTCTCTTTCAAAAAATCCTCCCTCCTCCATTCCCTCAACTTCCTGAGCCTTATATAGGCATATAATACTAATATAATAATAATAATAATATATAATTATATATATATATATATATATGAAAAATGCTTGGGTACTAAATTAGTGCTCCCACTAATTAGGTGGCAGGGGTCCCGTTAGAAATGATGTGATGTTTTGGTCTTGGAGTTGTATTTTTTTATTCTATTTTTTTAATACATTAGTGCTATTAGTGGTGGTATTTTTAGTGGGATGAATCATTGTTGTATATATATATATATGCGTTTAGTGGAGTCGGCGGTGCCGACATCCACTTGTATTTTTATTATTATATTTTTGTTTATAATAATATATATATATATATATAATAATATAATATAATATAATAATATCTAAAAATATAATTTATACCAAATACATAATATATAATATACTAATATAATTTTATATAAAATACTAAACATATACTATAATAATTTTAAACACATAATATAATTTGTTTTATTATTTTCTTTTATATAAAATAAACCAAAAATATGAACAAACACATAAAATTATGAAAAATTACAAAAATACTAAATTAATGAAATATTCAATATTTTAAAATAATTTGGCCATAATGGTGAAGGTTGGGATTAAAGTTCAAATTCCATTTCTTTTACTGAGAATTCTGTGAGAAACACATTCTAATTGTCATCATCGGGTAATCAAAAGAAAGCGCCCAAGTCTTAGGGCCAGTCAAAATGGGGTGTCTACACTGTGATGTAAATTTCTGATCAAATGGGCTACACTTTAATGACGACAAGCTTATATTCCAAATATATGTATGATCTTTCAAATAACGCTTTGATTGCAGCTTCAGCCAGACTGAGCATAAAAGCCTCAGCCAGACCGAGCATACAAAGCCTCCGCCAGACTGAGCATAAAAGCCTCGGCCGGACGAGCATAAAAGTCTCGACCAGACCGAGCATACAAAGCCTCAGCCAGACTGAGCATAAAAGCCTCGGCCAGACCGAGCATACAAAGCCTCAGCCAGACTGAGCATAAAAGCCTCGACCAGACCGAGCATACAAAGCCTCCGCCAGACTGAGCATAAAAGCCTCGGCCGGACCGAGCATGACAAGCCTCAGCCAGACTGAGCATGACAAGCCTCAGCCAGATTGAGCATGACAAGCCTCAGCCAGACTGAGCATGACTAGCCTCAGCCAGACCGAGCATGACAAGCCTCAGCCAGACCGAGCATGACAAGTCTTAGCTAGACTGAGCATAAAAGCCTCGGCCAGACTGAGCCTACACAGCCTCAGCCAGACTGAGTTACTTCAAGCTACTGAATTACTTACAGAGTCCGTTAATCATAGCTTAACCCCAACTGAGCACGCATGCAGAGCTCAGTCAAGGCCATTCATACAAACTTCATGCTTGTGGCATTAGTGGACACACTTAGTCAAAATTCCAGGTCCATGCTTTTACACCACTCTTCACTTAGTCAAATTCCAAGCTCATCTTTTATTTACCAACACTCTTGCAACATGATTTGCAATTCCATTTTTGGGCATAATTTGAAATTCCACATCTTTGAAGCCTAACTTGAATAAACCACCCTCATTCACTTCAGACTCACCAAAATAAAGGCAGCAGTGTGGCAAACACAAACTTATAATTTTATTACATTTTCAACTTCACTCTGCATGGAGTTTTTATTACAAGTTCAACTTCACTTTGCATTGAGTTTTTCTTAACTTTAGTCTGCATTCAGTTTTTCTTACATTTCAACCTTGGCTTTGCGTTGAGTTTCCCTCACACAAGCCTTATGCACAAGTCACCATTCTCATTCATTCCAGATGTACAAGCCAAAACAATGGAATAAAAACACAACTCAAATTTTATTTATTCACAAACTTGTACATTAGTTCATTATAGCAATTCAAAAAAAAAAAAAAACAAAACAAAACAAAACAAAAAAACTTGTACAACCCAAAGCACAATAAATACCCAAAACCCTAAGTACAGGTTTTGTTCACACTAATCACTCTTCCTCACTTGAAACAAGGTCTTCTTCTTCAACGCCCTCGTCTAGGGGGGTCTGGGCCACGTCGTCTTCATCAATCCTTACACCGTTAAGGTCCAAGTTTGGGAACAGTTCTTCTGTCTTCCGCTTGAACATCTTCCAGCCACTGTCCCAGAACTCAGCCATTTCGTGTTTGTAGAAGTCCGACCTCTGGAAGCTCTCAATAACTTCTGCTTCAATCCTGCCCGTAGCGGTCATTCCCAACGGGCCCGCCCTCCCAGACACCTCCCTTGCCAAGTTGCTGGCGACCGCGGCATCGACTGCCATCTGAAATTCAGCAGACCCCTTGAATTGTTCTACTGCTGCAACGCACAGATCAGGGTATGCTGCCCTTTCAGAGGCTGCCTTGGTTTTTTCTTCCTCCAACTCCTTCTGCAATCTTGCCCTCTCCTCCATTGCCCTAGCACGCTCATCCTTCAGCTCCTTCTGCAGCCCAGCAATCTTCACGTCTGCTTCATCCTTCTCTTTGATCTGCTGGGCGCGCAGTTCTTCATTGTTGATCATAGCCTCTTCAAACCGCTCGGTGGCGACCGTATAGGCATTTTAAGCATCCCCCCAGCTTCTTATACTCGCCAGCCAGCTGGAACTCGAGCGACACTACCTTGTGGCGTTCGTCCTCCAGCTCCAACTGACCGCAAGCAGCTCAGCATGGGCATGGTCGGCAACATTGCCCTGCACGATCGCCAATACTTCCATCTTCTTCGCTTTCTTTGCTCCTCCAACCCCCTAGCACACGCACTCCGCGTAGCCCTTCTCCAACCCACGCTCTCCCTCTTGAAATTTTCAAGTTGGGCCTCCACCTGCCCCAACTTCTCCCTCTCTCTCCTCCATTCGCCCTTCGCCGCCGCCGCCGCCGCCTTATTCAACAAGGCTCCTGCTAAAGTAGCCGCCTCCATCTGGGCTGAGCACAACCCCTTCATCAGCTCAACCTCAGTATAACCAGCCATCGAGTGGACGGCTGCGTCTTCCACCACCCCCAAGAGGCGGTCTGCAGCCATCCTGGCCTTTTTCTCTTCCCCTTCCCCTTCCACTCCCCCAGACACCGCAGGGACGTAGTAGAAGGCGGTCTTCAACACAGGCCTCTCTCCCTCTCCTTGGGGTGCTAGACCCTCCTGCGGTTGTGGCTCTTCGCTTGGTTCCACCCTTGGCTCAGCACCAACCCCATCACTCTGCATTTGCTCACCAAGGCCAGTCGCCCCACCCTCTACCTTTTTGGCATCCCCCCCAACCCCATTTCAGGGGTCCTCTCTGTATCCCCCGCCAAGGGAGTCTGCTCCGTTGTCGCCTCCTTCCTCCTCTTCAAGGCAGGCTCCCCCTCACTCCTCCTCAATATCTTCTTCTTTTTTTACCACACCACAATCTCCTTATATGCTCTCTCCTTCAACGGATCAACTGGGGGCAATCGTGGCTCAAATCCACCTAAGTCCTTTTCCCCCAGGGGTTTGGGGCGCGGTTGGATCCTCTCCCTCGCGGTCGGCTTCGGCGGTCGGTCTGCCTGGGACTCTTTGAACTTACTGGCTTTGGCGAAGATGGTCATATCCTCAACCTCTTGCGCTTTTCTTCTCGCCTCTAACTCTGCCGGTCCCAGGTCTCCACCGATCGACTGAGGGCCCAACCCAGCCGCAAACAAAGCTGACGGCTGAACAAACTCGTCCCATCGGGCGCCTTTCTTATCCCTTCATTCTTTCACCCTCTTCACTCTCGCCTCTACTGCTGCCCCCAGTTTTGGCTCCACAGACTTGGTGGGCACTTTCCAAACCATGCGCACTCCAGCCCCTTCGTTGGAGGACACATAGAACCACCGCGGCCTCCATCTCTTTATCGACGACGGCAACCCCGCTACCAACCCCTTCCCTGCTGCCGCCTACAAAGTGACCCAAGTCTCTTGTTGCCCCGACGCCTTGTAGCACGCAAAAAACTTGTCCACTGTCATGGCTGCTCCCTCGTTCGCCTTTGGCCATGCGCTTGCGCAAGCTAGTACAATCTTCCACGCGTTGGGCATCAATTGACCCGGCGCCACTTCCAACTGGTTTAGGACACCAACTACTACCTTCGGAATCGACAACCTCAACCCTCCCTTCAATGCCTCCTCGTAGAGGGCAAACTCCCCCGGTCGGGCGTCGGATGGCCTCTCCTTCGTGGACGACAGCTTCAACTCTATTTCGGCGGGAATTTGGTACCTCTCGCGTATACTCACCAACTCCCTCGCGGTGATAATCGACTTATCGGCCTTTGTATGCCAGTGATCTGGCTTTACCTGGCTGATTGGTGTCGGCGCCGCCATAATTGTGGACGAACGAGGTCGCCCCGACGGCTCCTCCCCATTCCCCACTCGCCTCTCCGTCCTATATTGCTCTGCCAAATCCATCGCGTCGTCGTCCCCCAGTGGATCAACCCTGGCGTTTGCAGTTTCTTCTTGGGTCATTTCTGTGGTGTGTCTACGAATAGTTTCGGATGCAGGCGCAAGGAAATTCAAAAAATGTCGCAAGGGTGTATCACTTGTAACGAAGGAGTCTATACTTAGAGTGTTTTGATTCTTCGAAAAAAGGTAGGTAAAACGTATAATACCAAAAGCCCAAGGCTTGCCTGTATTCCAGGGGTCACAATTAATTTTCGCCAGTTTGAAAAATTTTCAACCATCTGCCAAAACTGTCTTTTCAACACCCATTATGACCTATCGTTTCACTTCTGGCCCAACGCCTAACCTCCCCCACCACGAGATACTGCCACGTGTACGACCACGATTCACTGTCTCCCTTCCTCTACCCTGTCTTTTCCACTTCAAGTCATCACGTGACCCACCACCTCTCGAGCCCCGCGCCCCGCCACCTCACCCTTTGCGGTCGGCCCTCCTCGTGGTCGGTCCCTCCACTCGGCTACCCTTCGCAGTCGGCCCTCCTCATGGTCGGTCCCTCCACTCGGTTACCCTTCGCGGTCAGCCCTCCTCACGGTCGGTCCCTCCACTCGGCCAATTCTGGCCGGTCGTTCTTTTCACTCACCCTTCAACCCCCATCTTCCTCATTATTCCCTTCGTTGGACTAAAGCTACACTTGGGAATGGGGGACTACTAACGTGGATAGGCCCATAAAGGCCATAACCCACTATGAACAACCCAAGCCTACCACTTAGGGCCCAATACATAACCCAACTGATAAGGCCCAGCACAGCTGGAAGTCAACATGACTTGAAGAACCAATGATATTCAGACACGTGGTAGGTGAAGGGCAAGCCACATCAGCAGACAAAGATCTGCAAAGTTATTGCCACTGCACATCGCCATTAATGCAGCCCCTCACAACATTTATTACGACAACATCTCTCCGTCGGGACAACACGCCCTTACCCTGAACAAGGTAAGCTACAGCATAGACTTTTGGCCAAGGTGACAGGTCGGAAGGGACAACGAAATGATTACCAAAGGATATAAGCAGACGTTGAAGACAAGAAGAAGGTTAAGCTTTTCTATCTCTGATTCATGTCCCTACATCCCACTTCCTCTTCTTCTAACTTGCTCGTCGGAGGGTTCACTGGGGGACTCCCCGTTCCCCGTTGAACTTTTGTGCAGGTTCATTGGTAGGCTTGACCATTCAAATATCGGTTGGAGAAGTGTGGACCAGTCTGACCCATTCCATCTGGAACCCGTTATATCATAACTGCATCATCAGTTTATAACATGTAAATTTTCTTACAAGCCTTAAATTTAAATATATAAATTGAGAGAGAAAAAAAAGTGGTAGGTATAATATTTTAATTTTCTAACACCAATATACTTAAAATTAAATTAAATAACATATATATATATAAAATAAGGGAGAAGAGTTTTTGAATTTGTGTGAAAAT
>JAPPVO010006106.1:0-36069 GCA_030407325.1 Camellia japonica | reverse complement strand
ATCGTTTGAAAATAGTTTTTTTGGCTTATAAATGGTTGTCACTTATAATAATTTGAGGAAAAAACGTAGTGTCAAAAAATGAGTTTACGTTGTTTTTAAACTGACATTTAAAAATTTTTAGTTACAATTTTTTTTTCAAGTAAGTTTTTGTTTCAAATAATTTTTCTTGAAAGTAATTGTTTTTCAATTAATTTTGATTTTCAAATAATGATTTTGCAATTACATTTTTTTTTTTTGTGAAATAATTTCTTTCCATTCAGTTTTTTTTTTTTTTTCCAAATAAATAATTTTTCTATTATTATGTTACTAATTATTTTGTTTTCCAATTTTGTTTTCAACTACTTTTTTTGTCAATAAATTTTCTTGTCAAATACAACAATTTTCAATTACATTTCTATTTTTAGTAAATTGTAGTTTTAAATATTTTGTTTCCAAATAATTTTTTTTTGAATTAATTTATTTTCTCTCATTTGTTTATTTACAAATTTTTTTGAAATGATATTGTGTATGATTGCATTATCATGTGGACATATTGGCTGTTGGAACTTACAATTTGATGGTGATAAAATTTTGACCCAAATATGTTCTGTACATGCAAGAAAATATGTGGCCATTAGTGAAGGCAATTATTTGAGGGAAGAAATTACATTGCACTTGCATGATTACACTGAGCACATTTTTTAGCAGCAGCACTACCAAGACTACGAATTTTTGTTTGTATTACTAGTATTGAAATGTTATTCATTATATCAAATAAAATACATACAAAAGTGTACACTTGAAGAAAATATGAAATCAATCGTACTGATATTTTTATAATATTGATTATTTCCTTATTATTATGAATGATATTCATAATCTTTCCAATCAGCAACTGGAAATAGTAATTTTATCAATTTTTTGTACGAGAGCAAGTATGATGTCGTAATTTGTCTGCTATTATTTTTTAAATTATACTATTTTATTAAATTATAATTGTTAATAATTTTTACCAGGTGCGAGTGCGGGAAGCGATGTTTAGGCTCGGTTGTGATATAGTGCAACATCCTGCTGTCATGCATGCTTCCGTTCCCAACCGGCTGACACAAATGTGAAGCACAAATTGAGGTCACATACGGCCAGTATATTCTGTGTTGGCACGCCTTTCCGGCCATAGTACACAAGTGGCGTACTCTTGCGAGACACGAGCCATCACGTGCGTGCCGTCTAGTGCATCGATGCAGTCCTACGCAACGCACCATTTTTCAGAAAGTATAAATAAAAAATTCAGGGTATATGTCGGCACTGTATTCACTAAAATTTTTATAGAAAGTGTCACCTTGAATGGGTACCGTACCGCCGTTGCGATCGTAAATGTGGATGGCCCCTTTGTTGCACTTACTCGAGCGTAAGACTCCTACTATGAACCGATGTGAACGGTATCATAACTTGCATAACCTCATGGAAATTGCGTGACAATGTCTCCTTTGAGTGTTGGAACCATTCTTGCAAATTTTTCCAAGACATTCCCTGCAATGCACAAATGAAAATGGCCACCTTCACTTCTAGCGGAACGTGCAGCAGTGTCAACCCAAAACTATGAAGCGCGTCGCATAACAATAAGAAGACTGATTTGGACATACTAATAGCATCTTCAAACCAGCCTTGGTGCCTGTTAAACAACTCATACATCCATAAACGTCCTGAAAGTATTGATGTATTTCAAGGGACTTTGTGATAATGGTTGTAATAATATCTAGCTGCACTGTTCCACGCCTCTATCAAGTTATGATCAGTTTCGACCACCATTTCCTGCGCAATTTCAGCGATAGCTTCTCGGGATGTACAATTGTGCACGATGTAACTAGGACCAGCGTGTTGTCCGCCATTTGTAAAAAATGGAACGCAAAATATGCAAAAATTGAAGGCAATACGACGGCCGCTATGAGTTTGACTTACAAGAATTTTCCACAATCTGAATGAGTGATGAGTAAAAATGTAAACACACACCTTCTGCAAATACTATGGAAAGTGAAAGAGTTTACGGAAGAGGAAGTGTGAGAGAGAACCACATTGTCAACAAACAAGAATATAAACAAATGAAAAGGAAAGAATAGATGGGACAAGGTGTGGTGGGTACATTTTCTTGCATGTGCTGTGTACACTTGCTTGTGAGAGTTGGGACAAGGAGGAAGGGGTCTACGTCTATGATTCTCTTTTTTTGGTTCACCCAAAAAAATTATTTGTGTCAGAAAAGTCTATGTTGTGCACCCAAAAAAAAAATAGACACCTTGTTTTGGTATAAGTTTTTAAAAACAATGTTCAGAAAATTTTATTTTGTTCCGTTGCGTAATTTTTGTGTTCTCTACCTTTTGTTCATATTTTATAGTCAACTTTTAAATTGATAGACACATGTAACATAAATTTACAAAAACAATAAGACAGTTTTACAAAAAAAAAAAATCCGAAAAAAAATGTACACTAATTGGGAATAAAATTATGCTTGAAAAAAAGAAAGAAAGAAAAGAAAAGAAAAAAAACCAATTTGGAGGACTTGAGTCTTCAAAACAGTTGAAGAAGAAAAATGTAATGGCAAAAAGAAAATTCTAAATTGTGAAAAGAGGGAATCAAAGCACAGTGTAGTGTGGGCAACTCCACAATGGGTTTCCTAAATTTACAATTGTAACCGTTTATAAGTAATTAAAAAAAATAAGTACATATATATATAATTATCTTTAATGATCATTGAAAAAATCTGGAGGACTCCAGTTTAGTGTGGGCAACTCCAGTCTTTTCCTTGATTTTTTTTTTTTAATTTTTAATGATCTTTTTTTCAAAATTATATAAATTTTTTGTTTACTTTTCAACTCTATTGCAAATCTGAAAAATAAAAAAAATAATAAAAGATAAAAAAGAAAAAAAAAAAAAACAGAAATGCAACAACCAAACAGAGGAGTTCTAGTTTGACACACTATACTTATTTTTAAGCTAAAAATTCTGTGAAGTGGATTTAAAAAAATTAATAAATAAATATAATCATTCAAAAATCTAGAGGAATATGCAGAAACCGTTGAAGAAACTTGAGATTTGAAGTAGTAGCAGTGAGAGGTGAAGTATAAACTTCTGCTAGTTCAGCTCTCTTTATGAATTTGTAATTGGAGGAATATGCAATTTTAAAATTCACTACAAACAACAACCACGAAAATACACTCCTACTACTCAGCTTTCAAACAAATTTTGTGAAGAAGATAAAGTGTACGAACAATATTCACTGAAAAAGTAGTAAAATAGGTCGAGATTCCCATAATGCAAATTAGACAATTTGCAATTCAAGTGGCCAAAGAAAACCTGTTTCAGCAAACAGCTACAAGCATGAACTACAACATCAACATCATCACACAAACCAACCGATTGATAATAACGAAAAATTCCATGCACAATGTCATAGTTTTTGGGAAGGAAGAAAAAAAGGCACACTGTCACAGTTTTTGGTAAGGAAAAAAAAAAATAACAACAAACGAAGGAGGTTTCAACATGATACAAATGCTGGACAGTCGTTAGAACCAGCTATCCATTCCGGAGTTTGCCGCTGATGGGCCACCCATACTTTGGGACTTCTTCATTCGCAGCCAGCTAATGACAGCTGCGTCTGTCGGAATTCTGCACATTATGGCTTGATTTGCCGGGTTGTCCAGTACTGTCAAACCAAAAACAATTAGCGGGTCTTACGGATCCAGCCCTTCTAGTGAGTACAACCTTGTCATACACTTGTCAATGAGCTCCTGTGTTGAATCTCTGTAATCATGATGCACGCGGACTTCTCGTTGTTGTAATATAACTGAAGATGCAAGGTTTTCCATGCTACTCGCCAACAACGAAGCACTCTCACTCTGCTCTTTTTTTTTCGCTATGGGTGTGTTGTGCGACTAAATTTGCATTTGCTCCTGCCACTTGTAGGTGTGTCATTAGTGTGAATTGCCGACGACAGCGTGTACAGTCACCGGCGTGTCATCTTCTGGCGCAGAAGTGTGGTGGACAGTGTCTTCACGCTGCGCGGCAAGCTGGAAAGGGGGCAAACCGTTGCTGTCCTCGTAATCTTCTTCATCCATTGGTGAAGTACCATCATTGGTTGCGACAGGTTCGAACGATGCACCTGGTGTCCATGCATATTTTTCAGTTGCCGTAGCGCCTTCGTACACCCTTTGCATGAGGTCCATGTGCTCCAACGGTTTCGTTTTGAACTTTATTGCATTCTTGTCAACCTGGGAAAAACCCAAAAATTTGCACAGGATCAGATGCCAATGGTTGCAAAATCTATAGCATAGGATTTGAAATAAATATTTGTATTTCATGGTGTGTGAGTGAACTTGCTGCTTAGTCATACCAAAAAAAAAAAAACTAAGCTTGTTATTAAATAATCAATGACAACGAACAAGGGAACCATTTAATTAAATTGTAAAATTATCTTCAACGTCTTTATGTGTTGCAATTGGAAGTTTCCTTTCTTATACTAATTATCTGAGGCTGAGAGTTGAAGACCATAGTTAGCTACATTCTAAATTCACATTCAACAGTGTAACTAAGGAGATGCATGTTTTGGTTAGTAACATTTACTGAAATTGCAGACAAATGAGGCTCCATTCCTCCCAATTACAATACAGTAACTTTCTTTCATAATTTAGATTGCAAACATTTTGGTTGGAACATCCTGAAATGTTTCCTTCTTGAAACATCTATCACCAAAAGTTTAAAAATTTAAAATCCTTGGGTTGAATGGGGTGACACCTACAAGTGTGTATCCCATGTTCTGTGTGCTTGTTGGTGTTTTAATTGAAGTTCCTATGTCTGATGTCTAATTGATATTTCATTTTCAATGTTCTAGTCAAATTAAACCAATGAAGTCAATAATAAATTTTGTTAGATACAATCATAACTATGTTTCCTTATTCAATTGTGCCATAGAATTGAGTAAGGAAGACAAAAGAGAGAAGAAATTTATAGAAGTGACGTGACAAAGCATGACTCGTTTATATTTAAATTTTGCTATGTGGACTGAAATATATATGGCTTTGAAGTCCAATTTATTTATCTACCCAAAGTAGAAAGGGATAAACTCTCACATGGTTTATTTAGAGAACTTCTATTCTGATATGTATAAATCAAAATGAAGGGGTTAAAATGTTGAAAAAGTTAAAGATGCAGCACATTTTTCAAAAATCACAAAAGGGAAAAACCTACACAAGTTATGAACTTATTTTCTTATTTATGAACTTTTCAAAAAAAAAAAGCCTCACCGAGTTGCTTTAGATCACAAAGTCTGCAATATTGGAAAATATTACTAGTACATGCCCATTCACATTCACAACCAACCACAAAACACCCAGATAGAGGTACCAGAGAGAGAGTTTTTTGAATGAAACTAGCTTGGCAACTTTCCAATGTCGATAATATAATAAAGCTGTTTGGAGTCCAAAATAGGTCCCAATTTAACCACAATACGTGCATGCACACTCACACCCACAACAATGCAATTTGGAGTACAAACTGGAAGTCTAACAGAAGTACTTGCCCATACAAACTCACAAAACACTTCAAAAAATTTCACAAAACAGTCAGACATTGAGGAGGGGGGACAAAGAGACGGAGAGCCAAGTTGGCAAGTATAACAAAGCTACTTGGGGTGAAAAATAGGTGTCTAACATTAGTTATACAGCAATAGTACATGGCCACTGAAACTCATAAAGCTCCCCCCAAAAAAATTAAAATTTTCAATCTATCTTATTTAATTTGTCTGTCTAACCAAGTGACACTGCGTTTCATTGAATATAATGACTGATAAGGCTTTCATAATTTTTGCTCAAATAAAAATGTTAATCAATAGTTACATAAAATAATGCTTCTAATATATGCATGAGTATCACGTTGGACGTAAGTAAAACAATTTGAAAATGTTACCTTTTCATAATGCGCTCACCAGTCGTCAGATGCTTGTATCAAACTCGTCGCTTATTGTAACTTATGCTGGTTGGCCCATGCCTACTGTCCATCAGCCGTGAGCACGACTGCCAATCCTTTTTTAGCAACGCGTACTTGTTTTGCAGTTGCTTGACGTCTTGGACCTTATTTGTACACTCTTGGAAAGCCTTGCAGACAGCTCTATATCCATGCATTGTCATTGTATGGAAGCTCCCTTTGAAACCAGAGTCCAACTCTTTGATAACAAGTTGCAAGAAAATCTGTACTATGTCGGAGTCCCAAGCTACTTTATGCACATTTGCGGACTGCTACTGCGTCTGTTTACTACCGTGCTTACGCAAAGTTTTGGAAGGTGTCGACTACGTTTGGGACTGCTCCATTTGCCTACTACAATGCAACAGTAATTGTGGTATACGTGGAAAAGCAAGTATTTGACAAACGTAAAATGGGCATTCATAACATGGAAACATAATGGACAAGAATATAACAAATAGCATAAAATAGCATATTGCTTAACCATTTGAAATACGGATTGGATACATTGTACGAAAACAACAAACAAATATGCAGGTGGGTAGTACATACAACCTAACAACCGAAGCGAAATCGACTACGGCTATGAAACCACAACATTACAACAACAATAGACAAGACGAATGCCACATTTTGCAGGAAACACAATGCGTGCTACAGGTTGGCGATGTCAGCCTTCAATTGGAAGACCATGATCAACACTGAGTGCTACTGGTGTATGATGAACGTCACAATTGGAAGGTCATGTTAGTTACTTGAAAAAAATGCGTAGGACTGTCGTAGCCATGTCATGTTGAAGTTGTGCTACTCGTGTATGATGATCAGTTAAGGAACATGTGAACAAGTGTGTGTATCGAAAATGTGAAAATACTGCTTAACTATTTGTTACAAATTCAATTGGGACAATTAAATTTCATTTAAATAAACTAAGTAAGTCAATAACATAAATCATAATTATTTTATTTTTTCTCTCAAAAAAAAGCAAAAAAATAAATAAAAAAACATATAAAAAATTCTCAAACAAAGCTAATTAAATTAGACAAAAGGCCAAAAAATTAGACTACAAACGTTCTTCCCAAACTAACCTTAAATATTATATTTAAAAAAATATATATATATAAAAACTATTAAAAAAATGATAATAAAAAAATACCTAGTTGAAGTACAGTTACATACAGACAAACATGAGTTATGTACCATAAATGTATGACCCAATACTGATTGCAATGAAATTATGGAAAAAGACTCAATTGCAGACCAAATGAACAAGTGGTCAGATCAAATATTGAAGAAAAAACACAGAAATTGCAATAGGGAAAGTACGAAAAACATCGGAGACAATAAGGATCCTAAGCTTCGAATAAGGGGAACCAGAAATGTAGGTCTTGAGGCCTCAAAAGTCCTCCACATGCCTTACTCCACAACTTGCGCCAAGGAGGGTCGAAGCATTCTTGCAGCACTGAGCACTTGCCATATCAATTTTCACTCTCCAAATAACAATTTAGGAAATCACAGCTAGTGTACGTACACTGTATGTGTGTCAGTGTGTGTATACATACATACATATATATATATATATATATATATAAAAACTAGCAGTGGCTACAACTTAACTTTATATATATACTACCACACCTTCCCCAGCTGCGTGAGATTGATTTTCATCAATGCTCCATACATGGAGATTCTCTAGCTGATTGGTACAAGGATCCTAGAATGAGTCATGTTAATGAATTTTTCAGGAATAAGATGTCACGCCCCCAAAATAATACAATAAAGACAACTCATATGCGGAATAAATATGAGAAATAACATACTTTTATATATCAGAGTTCACTGTTTAACAACCAGTTAAATGCCATATAGGCTTACATGTTTCCAAGTCATTGCTTGGTTACACAAATTGAGTCTCGCTCATTACATCTTAAGCCCTTGGCTTTACAAATAACAAACACACACATATAAAGCATAATTAAGAAGCTCTTGCTTCCCAAAACTCCATCCACGCTATTGCCTTGGAGGAAGCATCTCACCTGTACCTGAAAATGGTATTCCCATATAGGGTGAGCCAACAGCCCAGTAGAAATAATCTAGCACAATTTATGAAGTTTAGCAAAGGTATAAATACCACATACATAAACAATACCGATCCTGAAACATCCACAAGACCTGCATATCCATATGCCACTAAGACCAACCTTATTCCATTTTCCTTTAATTTCATTTCCAGCTCATATATGCTACTCAATTCATGAGTTAAATTCGTTATCTTTCAACAATCAAAATGAGACTACAACTCAATGATTTTCCAATTATGCAAAACTCACATAAACACTTCAAACCTGCCATTTTATGGATATTTCGTCCGAAGGAATCGGCACCCATTTATATATAAAATTTCGAGTCTTTCACCCAGGACACTCCGACCAACTTGCTTTAAATGGAGTCCATCCCCTTTCTCCTTCTAAACAAATATACATATGCAATGTATTTATAAACATAATCACATATGGAGTACATCCCCTTTCTCCTCCCAATAAACATACATATACAATGTATCTATAACATGGTCATATTCAATGACACCAACAATGGATTAGTATTAAATCGCCTAATCCTCATGTAATTTCTACAACAATCATAACTATCCACCACCGATAGCCCAATGCAATTATTTCTGAAGAGATGTTCAATATCAAAATAAATAGTTTATTCAAAACTTCCATAGGTGAGATAATACATATCCAATATCACCATTTATAATCACAACCTTCCAATTTCACGTTTTCAATGTTAATCCCAATTATTTATGCAAAATAATAATTTAATCACAAATTAGGGAAAAATCCCCCCTTTCACCAAATATCAACCCAAACACCAAAATCAACTATTTTGGCACAACATGATCTTATATTCAAGCCTCATACTCGTTTACCTCATATTCATCAAAACCCCTCTTTTCATTTCGCACCCAAATCCTAGATTTGTCCAAACCACAACCAAATCTCATCACCTATACACAATAGCAAATAACTAAGCTAAAAGCCATATTAGAGTGTAGAAAATTCCTATCTCAAGTTTGAAGAAGAAACAAGTTGAAACCCCAAAATCAACGATGCCTAAACTCGATCTTCACCGCACACAACGTAGCCCTCGCCTAGATAACCAACTTTGATGAAGGACTTGGATCTAAATCCCAATGGATTTGGAGAAATCAAAGATCTTGTGAGGTTTTTGGTAGGAAATATAGAGAGAAGGGAGAGGAAATGTTTTTGGAGAGAGAGAGATATACAAAAAGTGACATTCAATCAGCCCAAAGAGAGAAGAAAAGAAAAAAAATTCTGGATCTACCTAACTTCCCGCACCTCCAGCCGTACCTGCCTTTTTAGCAGTGTGCTTCAGCCCCCTGCCCTGTTTTCCGCATGTGCGGCCTCATTTCCTGCACGTGCGGCTCTCTCCCGCACTCCAGACCGACTGAGCAGACAAGCTCGACCCCCGACCGGCCCAGTCGAAGTGGCAAAACATAAAAGAAGGATCGAAACCGGGATCGCTACATAAGATGTAAGTTTTTAATGTTTACATGAATTGCATTATTAAAGTCCCTGAGAATGTCAAATCTGCTATAATAAAAATCCATATTTCAGTTTGTATTCCTGTATTTTTTATTTACCTTTCTATATCTTATCAAATTTCTTTTGCAGTACTAAACATTCTAAGCAGAAAACAAACCATGAGTGGGGACAGTGGACATTTGGTCATGTTCCTGTCTCTCAAACTCAGCTATCTGTTGATGGTGCTTTAAAGGTATTTTATAATAAGTAAAGAAAAATAACAGGTTATTTTCATTTGTTATGTACTGATTTGCTTTGCTTAGACAAAAGGGGGATCTGTACGGTATTGGTTCAAATGCAAAAATTCATTAGTGTAGAAGAGATTTTACCTTGCAGTTTGGAGGAAACAGGCCGGAGTGGTGTAGATCTGGTCAGTAGTGGTGCAGATCTGGGCGACGGATGGTCCAATAGCCGTCAGTTACTGTTGTCACACGATTGAGTTGAGGTACGACTTTCCCACGGCCGTGGTGGTGCTGCAAGGTGAAAGGTGCGACGGATCTGCGGTAGTCGCTGTGTGAGCGTGACGGAATGGTCTTGTTTCTCCGACTAAGGGACTGTCTTGCTTGTTCAACGACGAATGCAGGTTGGAGAAGGAAAGGGGAACTTTTGGGTGAGAATATATATTATTGTGATATATCTGTCTCAGAGGAAGCAATAAAAAGCAGGGGCAGAATTGTATTTTTACCCTCTACAGATTCAGACACATTTTTTGCCGCCCAATGCATGAATGTGGGATAACTTTTTGACTTTTTTAGTAACTTTTTGGCTTTTTATCTTTTTTTGAAGATGCCAAACCATGCCTAATTGTGCTTTTATTGTTATGTGGCTGAAATAGTATGTGTTGCTGGTTTTTCATGCTCCTTGGAGGGGTTTAGTCTCCTTGGATGCGATTCCCTACAGTTCGGACTCCTGTGGTTTTGAATTTGGTTTCACAAGTGCAATGTGAAACAGAAAAAACGAATAAGTCTAGATCCGATAAATCTTAAAAAATCCATTAATCATCAGAGATGCCAAAAATAGACTGCATTGTCAGATTTCAGAGTCGCCACCTAATATTTTTGAGAAAATTAAGAAACTCGTGACTCGTGCTAAAGGCCACTTGTCCGTCGTAACCAAAGTGTCTCGGTTCGGGAACTTAAGTATGAGAGGGGAATGTTATGAATTGAGCACCCCACTCAGCTTCTACTAAGTCATGATGTGAATTTTATGGACATTATATGCTCATGTTCTGGTTATTAATATACTAACATTACTATGTGAAGTAAACAAGTATAGACCACGTTATTTACTTTGGAATGCTTTGATTTCATGTTTTCTTGAGAAGAGTTTTTGAATATGTGCAACTCAAAGGAAAAGCGAGCTCATATGTACAATAATCGAAGTCATTCCAATCTAAGCGAAATAGTCTCTATCCACAAGTATTCATAGAGATATTTTAAGTAAGCACGTATCCTCATGGTATTATGCTCGACATGGTAACACAAACACACATACGATATGCTAAAGGCAAAAATGCTCACCTAGTACTCAACTGAGGCAAGCCAAAGAAAAAAAAATTAGATAGAAAAAATACATGATCCTAATATGCACAATGTCTAATGCAACACACACAAATGTAATTACTAGATTTGGCTATTAACATGACATGTTAATCAATTCAAAGCATGAGACAGCGTACATAATCAAGTAAGAAATGATAAAGTCATCAAGTATGATGAGCCGAACCTTAATACATGCAAAAATGGATACAAAGCATGGAAATGATATGAAACAAAAAAACACGATGTTTTATACAACCACGGTAAGCATGTAAATAAAAGGGAGAAAAAAATGGAAGTTGGAAGACATACATCAAGTGTTACAAATTTGTCTTATTCACAAGAGGGTCCAAATGTCCTAATTAACCAATTATTACAAACGTAAATGAATGAACTAATTAACTAATTACTAACTAATTATTGCAAAATACGAATCTCAAAGCTACTAATCTAAAGGACTTGAATGAGCGGCAAGGAATCTCGTGCGCATAAGCAAGAACATCCTCCGGAAACCTCTCTGCTTGCTGCTAGAAATTGCCCTGCTCGTAGTCAGAAAATAGTTCTATTTTGGCCTAAATATCTGTTCTGTTTTGCTGGAAAAATCACCACTGTCGTACAAAATAATTGGCAGGTCAGCTTTATTAGATGGTCGATCGTACAGAAGAATGGTCGGCCTGCCATTGTTTCTGGAGAAAAACCTAATGCAACAGAACTGGGACAGAGCAAAACAAAGGGTTTCCAAAAGTGTTCATCCTTTCTGTTCCCTCATGTCATGAAGTTTTCAAGGAGATAGTAGGTTTGCTTTACAAATCATCAAACATCCCAAGAGTATTTAGATGATGCTTCATGAAGCAACGTGACAGAATATTCAATGGATACAAAACTAAAGCTAATTAAGAAGAAGTATTCAAAGAGATGGCTGAAACCTACTATATCTTATGGAAAATAAGAGTTAGTGAGTATTCAAATTTGGAGAGAAGAGGTTAGCCATGTTTGAAAGAGAAGCTTATTAACAAAAGATTACATCATTGAGGAAAACAATTAGAGACTTTTCTTCCTACTTATGAAACATGGATTAAAATCCATTTCCATGCTTCAAAAGGAACTAGAAGAGAGTTTCTAATACCTCCAATGCAAGAGCTCTCATATGGTTTCCAAGCAAAATTAAAATAAGAATAAGGCTTCGTTTGGCAAGTGGTGATTTTAGCCAAAAAGGCACTAAAAAAATCAAAAAGCCTACAATTTTTACCTATAAACCTATACACAGTGCCTTCACGTGAAATGTGCTAGATTCAGTGTGAAAAGACATTTTTGCCCCATATTGATGTGTCTTTGTTTCGTGTTTATCCCTCCTTTATATCAAACATTGATGGACTGCTATCACAGCCATCAGAGAAGGTGTACTATGCAAAGCTAAAGAACTCCATCAAACACGCAAGATGAATAAAGAGAGGCTCCTTTCTTCAAGACCACAATAGTGAGGAAGCTCTGGTCTGAAGAGGAAGAGGAAGCAAGCGACGAAGAGAGTCGGCGAAGGCCAACGGAAAACCAGTCTCTCTTCCGACGAAGGCCCCAACCACAGGTATGCTATTCTTTTGTTTGATCTACCCACAGTTTTTTCGATCCACGATTTGCAGGTGGTTGTTTGTTTTCTTTATGACAATTTGGAAAATAATGGTAAACTGAGCTCATTTCCTCACTGTTGGTGAAGCTTCAAAGATGGTGAATCCACTACATCTGTTTTGGCCAGATGCTTCAGTTTGGGAAATTTTCTGATCTTTTTTGTGTTTTGGGAATTTTTTTGCTTCAGTCTAGTGTTTTGTCGCACTGTAGCTTCTTTGCTGGCTTGAAAACAGATTTTGTGTGATATGGACATAAATGTATGAGTAAATATTTATGTGATTTTTTTGGTAATTTGTGAGGGTTTTTTTTTTTTGTGTGTGTGTGTGTGTGTATGTGTGTGTGTATGTGTGTGTGTTTAGTTTTTTGTAAGCTGCTGTCATACAGTCCTAAGAGCATCTCCAATTCTATTTTTTTCATTTTTGAAAGATTTTGAGCCTACTATTCTTCTGTCAAGATTTCGAAAGATTTTTAAAATACTATTCATTTTATCACCTCTAAGATTTTTTTCATATAGTAGAGGATCACTTCTAAGATTTTTTTTTTGTGTGTTTGATTTTTTTCATTCTATCAAGATTTTTGAAAAATAGAGGATCACCTCTAAAATACTATTCATTTTATAATTTTTATAAAATTGGCATCATTAAAGAGGGTGAAATTATATTTTACAAAAACTTCAAAATTAAATATTTGTTAATGAAAAAAAAAACTATTCATTTTTTACTGGAAATATTTTTTAGAGAAATCTTTAGAGAAGAAAATGATGATTTATGGTTGGAGTTTGAGTGAATAATAAGATACTCTATATTTATTTTTTGAATAAAAATAAGTATTTTCATCCTCTAATGAAGAGTGTTGGGTTGGAGATGCTCTAAGACAGTTGCAAAATTGCAGGGTGCACCATGTTGGCTAATTTTTTTGGTTTTAGGGAGTTCTTACCCTATTTCAGAGTTGGGAACAGATGTATCAGACTCACAGTATTTTAAAGAGTAATTTGCATATGTATCAGACTCCAGTTGGTTTTACTCCAACAGTAAAAAAAAATTGTTTCCAGGTCAGAACCTTTTGTAAGGAGTACCAAGGGAACAAAACATGAATAATCTATTTGACTAGAATAATCACCCAGCATGGAAAAAAGATTAAAAAAATAAAATGAGAAAGAAATACAGTATTGTCTATTGCATAGTGGTATTCACAGTAATTTCATCAAGGCTCATATTCTTTGATGGCATTAATATAGTAAAATATAGACAATAATGTGAACCATAACTTGGTGTTTATTATGTTATTGTATTATTTTGATTTTTTGTGTTTGATGCCCAAACAAAAAATCTAATATATAAAAACTCTTTCAACAAAAATCAGTATGAAATTACAAAATTTATCGAGATGAAAAATGACGTGCAATGACAAACTTGTTAACACAAGAAACTTATCCCATAACATAAGTGTTGCACCCCGTTGACCTATTATTGTTGTGCTTCTCATGTCACGAAACAAGTCATCAAAGACTATATGGCCTCGTTTATGTTGATTGCCATATCAACACAACCAAGCCCTATGTGTGCTTGTGGGTACGGGCACTGTGTTGTCAAGATTTCTCATTCTGCAAAAAACCTAGGTCGTGCATACTACCAATGCCCTCGTGGAGTGGTGAGTACAAGCACCTTCACTTTTTTGGGATAATTCCCTTGTAAAACCGTTACTAATACTTTTTTTAACCTCAACCATATGTCAATTGGATTGGGTGGTGTGACGAATATGGGCGACAAACGCCTCCTAAGAATGGCAGAGACAATGTTGGTCGTTTTGAGGCTTGTTTGATTGACATTGAATAGACTCAGCGTGTACTTAAAGTTGTGTCATGTTTTTTGTCCATCATCATCGTTATTTTGTTGTTTCGTATGTAATATACGTATCCGTACTGCGATGGTTACCCTACTATTCTCTCCATAATGTTTTGTGGCCCAAAAAACAATTTTATGTTATCATCAGAAACATGTATTACTTATCATATGTGTTCCCTGTGTTTGTGTTCTTTGCGAAGTTGCCCAGTAAAATTATATACAGATAAAGGTGTGCAAGGCAATATCGTTGCAAAACTTAACATTTGTAGAACTTGCAAGCATGAATAACTTGGGTTTATTTTGTGATTTTAACAATGCGATACGTAATATATAAACATAATAATATATGGTTGACATCTTTGATATAACTAATGACCTGAAATTTACGAAAATAATACTGGAATTTTTAATTTTTGTTTTGACTTATGCCTTTGTCGAAGCTGAAAAGAAATTATATTGTTTTTTTGCATTCACATGCATTGAAATTTGGAGGCATATTGTAATATTTTTATGGTTAGTTATTCTGGTATATTCATATGAAATGCTCGGACCGTTAGTACTTGGTTTGAATGCAATCCGTAGCTATATGCTTTTGTTTAGATACTTTGTATATAAAGACAAACTACAAGATGTTCATATATATCATTTGTTGGAGATATTACTTTAAAGTTTTTAATCAATGACTTAACCATTGGTCAAAGTTTATAATACTTTAAAAGCACAAGTAAAGGACAACCTTTCACTGCTTAATGAAATACTTTAATTTTAACGTATACCAAATGTAGGGCACAATAGGAAGATGTTTTACTAATTGAAAGTTGTGCTTCAACACAATAAAATTAAAAGTTGATTTCTATCTAACCATTGGGTTATTCAACAATTTTGTTCATAATTTTTGTAATGCTTGTATTGTTTGTATACATATTTGTACGTCATCCCGTTGCACATGTACATTATAGTCGCATGGCATCAAATCGATTCAGCTCTCGTACCCCTTCTGTCAAAGGAAAAGGGCCACAACCTTATCAAAAAGCTGTTTGGGATTGGGAGAACACACGTATTTTCTTGGAACTTATTCTTAAGGAAATAGGCGCAGGTAACAGGCCGCATATGGCAATCACTCAGAATGGGTACCGGTCTTTGTGTACGACTTTTGAGGCAGAAATTGGACAGCTGCATGAGATCAAACAACTGAAAAACAAGTACAATCTACTGAAGATGGAGTGGTGTGCATGGTTGAAGCTGATGGATTGCCAGAAAGGACCCACTGCAATTGGGTTCGACTAAGTGACTGGGTTGTTCAATGCGTCGCCCGAATGGTGGGCTAGAACGGAGAAGGTAACAATCTGAACTTATGTTTACGTATTTTTCTTCAAGTTGCTTTGTTCGTATTATGGATTTTGTGCAATTTGTAAAGGTTACAAATTGTAGTGTATAAGGGTTAAGGAAGGGGATAATGAAATGGAGATTACATATGAGTTTGTTACTTCATCTGAACATCTAAACATCATTAAGATCAATTACAACATTGGTAGTTGTGGCAATTGACAAGGCATTGTGGTATGTTATTATTATGTTATTTGCCAGTCAACATCTTATGCCTTTCACGTTTTAAATTGTCCAATATTTATAATAGGAATTGAGCTCTACAAATTTTCGTGGTCTCTCAATTGTTGATTCTGTTTTCAACTATTTATTGGTTTACTTTGAAATGGGATGATAAGGCTTGTATATTTTTATCTTCGAATGTTCTTCTATTTTGTAGAAACTCTAGAACCAGATGTCAAGATTTTGAGCCTTACTATTCTCATTTTGTCCTTTTACAGGTTGATAAAGAATGTTGCAAGTTTAGAATGAAGCCCTTGGATCATAAGGAGTTGATGCGTTGCGTATTCATTGGGGCAACGGGTGAAAATGCTTGAACGCCTGGCAAGACGTGGAACCAATTGGAGATGAAAGGGGAGTCCAACAATGCTAACTTTTCCAACGACAGCAACGAGTTGGCTACATTAGAGATGGCTGACTTGATGAAATTTGCTACTATAAACATATCAAGTAGTGGCAGCAAAAGAAGGCACTCATCAGGCACAGTGATGTAGAAAAAGCAAATGACCGGGGCAGCTGCATTGGCAACAAGCATGGATGATTTGGTCAAATCGGTGAAGTCCCAAAGCAAGGAACTCAAAACCATGTTGTTGGCGGGCATAGTATTAGTATGGCCCAAGCAATTGCACGTTTGTATGAAATTTAGAGACTGGACCAAACTAATCCACTGCTTTATTTCGAAATTTCGCTTATGGAGGTGGCGAATAATAGGGAGATGGTGATGAGTATTCCTTCAGATGACAGCATTATCGGCTGGCTCTAGGTGAAGCAACAGGACAAAGAGATGAGGGAAACTGTTCCAACTCTTGTGAGCATACTGCGCAATGAAGGCCTTCGTTCCAACTCGTGCGAGCATATTGTGCAATGAAGGCCTTCGCTTTTAAATCCGCATAAGGAAATACTCAAACACGCTCGGACATCAACAATCTGTGAACAAATATTAGTGAGGCTAAGGCCATCCAATTTTCTTCAATAACTGACTAAGGCCATCCAATTTACTTCAATAATCGACTAAGGCCTTCTCTTTTACTTCAATAACTGACTAAGGCTATCCAATTTATTAGAGAGGCTAATTTCATGTTCATGAATAATGATAACAGTTATCCCCTTTTTTTAATAGTCAAAACAATTGTGCTTTTATTGTCATGCAGCCGAAAAAATATGTCATTTGATACAGAAAACAATGCAACGGTAAGCTCATTAGAGGAGGATGAGGTTATGGAATATTTTATGGGCTTCTTGATGATTGCTTTTATGAATGGGCATATGAATGTGTGAACCACAAGATGACCATGGTGAACTTGTCCATTCAAAGGTGATGACTATATCTTCAGTTTATTAAATGGCCATCTAGAAACAATGATGGACATAATGCGAATGGATGCCCCAACCTTCATTTTCTTGAAAGACACCTCAAACTAGTCTCAATTCTCCATCAAACCCAGAATCGTAGCTCCACTGCCCAACAGCCTCTTTGTTTGTATGTCCCTTGCGGTTTTGTGTTTTTGTGTTTTCATTTTAGTTAGTGATTATACCTTCAAACCCACATCCTAGTTTTTGATTTGAGAGTGATCATCAATTGAGGCGTCAAATGTGTTTGTATAATTCTCTCAGTGAAAACTGAATAGCAAACAGTATTGTACAATCCTACATCTGTTTAAAATATAGAAAATGAAGTTAGGTTCGAGCCTTCCCCACAATTTGTGCGTGTGAGTGTGCATTTGTTGGCCAATGGTAATCATTTGGTCTTATTCTTGAGGACTATGTTACATGGAGTTGGGTATGAGTATCGGATACTTGTATGTATCCAAGCATCAGTGCTTTATAAATTTAAATCTTAGGCTATGTAGCACGAATACTCCAAAAAAGGTGTCGTAGAAGTATCAGATACGGCAAATAAGTATCCAATTATTTTTTTTTTTTTAATTTTGGATATGGGAGGGATATGCAAAGGATACGTGAGGGGCGCGGTAGGATACAGGAGGATACGGGAGGGATACGCCAAATAAGTATCCAATTTATTTTTTTTAATATTTTAATACAACAATTAAGTGTCTAATTTTTTTCTTATTTTATATTTATATTTATATTTTCTCAAAGGTCAATGATGTCTCCCTCTTTCTCCCTCTCTTTCTATGTCTCTTCATATTCTATGGACCTTGTATTTTCATTATTTATTCCCTTGTGATTGACGAATTTCTACTTTGTTAGCTTTGCTATAAGGGCTGCTCACTCATGTGTTAAAAAAAGCACACTGTTTTTTTTTTTATTTTTGTCTATTGTTTTTTTATTTTATTTTTTAATTTTGGAAATTATGACTTGGTGCTGTTGTTATCATTACTTAATTTTGTTAGCTTATTGTTGTTCTTTAAATTTCCTTGAATATTTGATCGAATCCTTTGTTATTGTTTGTTGTTAGTTCTTTGTCAGTATGCTTCGTTATTAGTTGATTGCTCTTTTATGAATATAAATATCTCTTTTTGATATTAAGAAATTTAGTGCTCATTTGGTTAAGATTTTGGGACTAAAAAAGCATAAAAAGACAAAATAAGCTATAAAAGTCAATAAGACAAACCACTTTTTACCCATAATCATTACACTTTTTCTCTGATAAAAGTCAAAAAAGTCCCAAAACAAAAACCAAACAAGGTTAAAAAAGTCAGGCTAAAAAAATTAGCTATATTAGCCAATGCCAAATGACCCCTTAGTATTAAATATTTTATTAATATGCTCTTGCATTATGTTTTATTTTATACATACTACATTACTAAAATTATAAAAAAATTATTTACAAATGTATCCTCAGTAGATGACTCTGAGTCTGCCTCGAACTAGATGCACCAGATGTGCCACCCGACTGAGGGCAAAATCTCTTCAAATGCTTAGTCTACCCATACTGAAAATAGGTAGACAATTGCTCTCTCCCTTGATTCTAACTTTGAGAATGAGTCGAAGACGGTGCTGGTTGTTACCCCTCATTCTCTTTGGGAGCAAGCTGGAGACTTGTGGCCCAACCGACCACACTTGAAACACGTGAATCCATTTTGATTACCTTTCCCCGAACTAGAACTTAGTATGAGGAAAGATGGATGTAGACTGCTGAACCTGGGACTGTTGCGGGGTAGAACCCCTCTACCCTTTGTTGTCCTTCACATCTTAAGATTTGCCGTATTGTTGTATCCATATCGTATCGTACCAGTATCTTGTATCCATATCTATGCTTCATAGATCTTAGGATCTTAGATATGTTCAAAATTGGATATGAGTACAGGAACGCGTCATACACACACACACACACACACACACACATAAATATTGCATATTGTATAATATTCTTAGTTGAGATGTTGTAAAATATGTAGAAATATACTAGAAATTGAAAAGGATTCAAGAAAAACATGAAATTTCCACCTCTACTTCATGTGAGAGGATATTGTTTTACTAGCAAATGTGGGTTTCTTCTTCTTCATATATTGTAACAAATTAAAGGATCTGAGTGTCTAAATTGGGTAAGAGTGTTAGACACATATCTCACACCTTTACCCTTATCATATCCGGTGGACAACAGATATTTTGGGGGAAATATAAGAGTCCATGTAACACAACTTAAGGTGAAGATTGTGCTTTAGGAAAACATTAACTTGGGTCAATTGCTATAACAAATTAAGGTATTAGAGACAAAAATTTATGAAAGAAATCACCTTTTAGGGACTAAATATCATAGTTTCCAAAAGTGTTATTTTTGTATTTTTAGCAACAAAATTAGACATTAATTACTATTCTTTTGTGATCAAAATTTGTCTTACAAGTAAACCTTTTGGCATAAAATTGTTTGTCCCTAAAAGTGCATTTATTAGTAATATTTTTCAAAATTTTGCCTATCTTTTTACTTTTCAAAATGATCTTTTCTTGATGACTCACACGACGATTAGTATTGATCTCATAATGTTTTTTGCAACAAAAAATTTGCTTTTGAGAACGGAAAAGTTTGGTTTTGAAACACTTACATGTATTGATTGTATGACCTCTTAGTGTGATGCTAATGTTGGGAATTGAAACCATGATTATGATTATTCTCTCAGACAATACATGGTCCAATTTTCCTTTTGGAATCTTCTTGTTCTGAAAGCCCCTTGAATTCAAAATTCAAACGATATTATTCCCACCCTTTCTTCTTTGCAAGTCATAAAATGCACCCTAAACAACTATATACTTGGGCTTTACTTTCTTGTGAACATTCATATTAAAGTCAAATTGGTCATTGCATGATAAGTCCCTGTTCAGATTTGAAATAAGGGATTTGTTATTCTCCTTTCCGGGAAAAGATTACCATGTCCATTGTGTATTAGACTTCTTTGGTTTCTTATGCTGTAGCAACAGAGATGCTATTTAACATATTGAAGAAGCATCGAAGGAGTGCAATTCAATGATTTCTCCGAACCCCACCTGACTCTCAGCCAAAAACCAGAACAAGAAGAGAAGTTACGCTCAACTTTATTTGGATTTGGGACAATCTGATTTTTTTCTGTGTACTTGTTCTATATGTGGGTTCAAATAACCAACCTCTTACGGATAAGTGCAACTTTCTCTGTCGTTTTTCATACTAACTCTAGACCTAACATTGGTGCATCACCCACCTCGGCCTAACACACAGGAGATCTACACGGTCGGCCATACAAGGCCTCAAACGATGCCATGCTAATACTCGACTGGAAGCTATTGTTATAGGCAAACTCCACTAAGGACAAGTGCCTCTCCCACGAACTCTTAAAGTCAATGACACAACCTCGAAGCATATCCTCTAAAATCTAAATGGTGCGCTCTGACTGCCTGTCAGTCTGAGGATAATACGCGATGGTAAAAGTCAACCTCGTGCCCAGGGCACTCTGTAGGCTCTGCCACAACCGAGCCGTGAAATGCAGATCTCTATCTGAAACAATTGTAACAGGGACCCCATGCAACCTTACTATGTCCCTAATGTAAAGGTCGGCAAGATGGTCTATCGAGTCACTTGCATGCATAGGAATAAAGTGCGTTGACTTCGTTAACCGGCCAACTACCACCCAAATTGCATCGCTACCCTATTGAGTGCTCGAAAGACCCACAACAAAATCCATCGTGACATGCTCCCACTTCCACTTGGCTATAGGCAAGGGTTGCAATAAACCTGCTAGCCTCTGATGCTCTGCCTTCACTTGTTGACAAGTAAGGCACCTCGATACAAACATAGCTACATCCTTCTTCATACCGCTCCACGAAAATTGGTGACTAAGGTCGTGATACATCTTTGTGCCTCCCGGATGCATCGCAAGGCGAGAATGATGAAACTCTTGGAGTACCTTCTCTCTGCAAGACTCCGGCACACAAAGACGGTCACGGTATCTAATACTCGCATTGAGATACACATTCAAGCCTTTCTCTACCTTCTCACTAGAGATCTTTTTCCAGAGAGATTCCACTTCAAGGTCACTCCTCTGCACTTCTATCACTTGGTTCACAAGTGTTGGTTGTGCAGCTACTGAAAACAAGGCTGCAAACTCAACAGACTCACCAAGATGCAAGTCGAACTCCTCAACAGTACCTAACATCTCTCATTCCCGGATGGCGATACAAGCCACACTGCCAATAGACTTCGTACTCAAGACATCGACCACAACATTGGCCTTCCCTGGATGGTAATGTAACTCAAAATCATAATCTTCTATAAACTCCATCCATCTTCTCTCCCTCAAATTCAAGTCTTTCTATGTAAACAGATATTTCAGACTCTTATGATTAGAAAACATTTCAAACTTCTCGCTATACAGATAATGCCTCCAGATCTTAAAGGCAAAGATCATCGCCGCTAACTCTAGGTTATAAGTAGGGTAGTTCCTCTCATGTGTTTTCAACTGCCGTGAGCGATAGGCCACTACCTTCTCCTCTTGTATCAAAACACAACCTAAACCTTCCCGTGAAGCATCACAATATACTGAATAGCCCACGCCCTTCTCCGGAATAATCAATACTGGAGCAGTGGTAAGTCTAACCTTAAGCTCTTGAAAATACTTCTCACAAGTCTCATTCCATACAAACTTAACTCCCTTCCTCATCAGTCTAGTTAATGGTGAAGCTAATCTAGAGAAATCCTTCACAAACCGACAGTAATACTCGGCCAACCCAAGAAACTACGGATCTTAAAAGCATTCTTAGGTTGTTCCCAATCTTGCATTGTCTCTATCTTGAATGAGTCTACAGTCACTCCTTCCCCAATACCACATGGCCTAAAAACTTAACTTCTTTCAACCAGAATTCACACTTCTTAAAATTAGCATACAGTTTGTGGGCTCTAAGTAACTCAAGTACTACGCCCAAGTGTTCTTCGCGCTCCTCCTTAGAGGGTGAGTAAATCAAGATGTCATCCAAAAGACGACCACAAAACGCTCTAAGAACTCACGGAAGATCCGGTTCATCAAATCAATAAACATAACGGCAAGCATTGGTTAGCCCAAAGGGCATCACTAGAAACTCGCAATGGCCATACCGCGTACGAAATGCTGTCTTTGGGATATCCTCCTCCCTTACTCTCAACTAGTGAAAATCCGATCTCAGGTCTATCTTAGAGAAACAACAAGACCCCTTCAATTGATCAAACAAATCATCTATATGAGGCATTGGGTACTTGTTCTTAACAGTTACCCGGTTCAACTTTCGGTAATTTATACAAAGTCACAATGCACCATCTTTCTTTTTGGCAAAGAGAACCGGTGCTCACCACGGTGAAGTATTAGGGCGGATGAAACCCTTATCTAGTAGCTCTTGGAGTTGAATCTTCAACTCATTCAACTCGATAGGTGCAAACCTGTATGGAGCCATGGAAATGGGTGTCGTACTAGGCACTAAATCAATAGAGAACTCAATCTCTCGATGAGGTGGTAAACTAGTAAGATCCTCGGGGAAAACGTCCAGATATTCA
The DNA here is from genome assembly GCA_030407325.1 of Camellia japonica. Classification (NCBI taxonomy): domain Eukaryota; kingdom Viridiplantae; phylum Streptophyta; class Magnoliopsida; order Ericales; family Theaceae; genus Camellia; species Camellia japonica. The sequence goes on along the minus strand of JAPPVO010006106.1, from coordinate 12,905 downwards.
CAAACCACCCTTGGCCCTTGGCAACTCAATCTGGACTTCATCACACTCACTACCCAAGAAGTTGGCAAGAAGGCAACTAAGCTCACTCTGCTCACGCGGATTATACACCAGTGATAAGACTCTATCAACCCGGTCCCCCAAGAAATAAAAACAATCATCGCTTAAGGTACATACAGTAGCCCTGTGATGGTAGCAATCTATGACAGCCTGATATGAAGACAACTAATTCATACCCAAAATAACATCAAAGCTAGACATGTCAATCAACACAAATGAAAAAGGAAGACGGTGACCAGCAACCTCTATGTCACAACCTTGACACCCATGCTTTAAAACCATTTCACTGCCAATAGGTGACTCTACACAGATAAGAGATGCTAACCGAGCCAACTCTAACCCTAAAATCGATGCAAATGTAGACGAGATAAATGAATGAGATGCACCCGTATCAATCAACACATTAGCAACTGAATTACAAAACAAGAAGGTACCTCTCACTACTGAAGGTGCTGTAACAAGATCTGGCGCGGTAACAACATACACATGCCTTATAGGCCTCTAATCTACCTGCTCACCCCTCGGAGCATAAGACTAATGCATTGACTGAGCCGAAGAGGCTCCTTGATTGGCCCTCGAGGCCTGTGCTGACTGTGCTAGCTGGTGGCTTTGTGTCTGCCTAAAACCTGACGCACTAAGTGTGCCGCCCAACTGAGGGCAAAACCTCTTCATATGCCCCGCCTGCCTACACTGATAACAAGTGAACGGCTTGTCTCTCCCCTGACTTGGCTCTGAGAATGAGTCGAAGACAATGCAGACCGTTGCCCTCCTCTCTGCGGGTAAGCTGGAGACTTGTGGCCTAACTGGCCACACTTGTAACAAGTGAAGTCTTCCTGACCACCTCTCCAGAACTCGAACTCGGTATGAAAGGTAGACCTAGACTTACTCCCTGGGACTGCTGGGGTTGGAACTCTCTGCCTCTTACTGTCTCCCTGAACATCCTGACTTCTTCTGGAGCCCCTCATCTCTTCCTCCTCCATCTGCATTATGGCCTCTAGATGAGCTGCACCTCCACAAGGCTCCATAATCTTTAATCATTGACCCACCGCTTTAAACATGAGCCCGATCCTCAATCTTTTCTCAAACTCCAAACAACGGCCTCTCTATCGCACTAACTCTGTGCAAACCTAGAAAGGCTAGTGAAGGTTGCCTAAAACTCGGCCACTGGTGTGTTCAACTGTTTGAGCTGAGAAAACTATCTCCTCAACTTTCCCTAACTTGGGGGGCAGAAACTTTGTCAACGTCTCAAGGCCTCCCAAGTCACCCCAATCACCCACGACATTGTTAGCCCAAGATTATTCAAATTTAAATTTTATTGATTATGATTATTGACAAATATTTTGAAATCATTTTGGTATTCAAAGTTTTCAAAATAATAGTATACAAATTGTGCTTCAATGGTTCTAGAAGTTATATGATTCTAGAGTGTTGTTTTTCAATGATTTTTGGCCCTTCAAAATAAGATTAGCACTTGGTTGCAAAACTTTATCATGCTTAAAACAGCTATAAGGGTGAACCAAGATAGCAAGGGTCGACACCAGAATGAAGATCACAATGCCTAAGTGTTCCAGCTGCAAGGGTCGACACCAAATTAGTAAGGGTGGACACTAAATTTCAGAATGCAATCTAGCTGCAAGGGTGGACACTAAATTTCAGTGTGTAATCAAGTAGTAAGGGTCGACACCGAGAACAACAAGGGTCGACACTAAATTTTAGTGTGCAATCCAGCAGCAAGGGTCGCACAAAAAATGACAAGGGTCGCACTAAAACTCAGCAAACAAAAATTCAAACTTCAGCAAACATAAGGCCGACACCCAGTTAAGAGAGGGTCAACACCAGGTACACTTGGAAAGAACTCAGAGAAGAAAAGGGAGCAAAGGGTCGTACCATCGACACCCAATCTACAGGGGTCGACACTCGTAAATTTGGATTTAAAAAATCCCACCGCCAAATCGATCTAGACTACACAGATCATTTCTCAACCACTTTTTCAGTTTATGTGCAGAATATGTCATCTTTTTTGACCCTAGCAGATCTTCTGGTACATATCTTCTCCAAGAAGTTGACTTATAGATTAGCATTAAATAAAAGCTTGTGCATTTAATGAACTTTCTCCTTCCAATACTTACCTATAGTTTGCCTTCTCCATACTTTGATCAAACACAGCTGGAAGATATCCTACTGATTTGCTCCAAGGCTAGAAGATTCAAATCCCCTCTCTTCAACAGCTAGAAGCCATTAATGTTATAAAGATGAAGCTCTCATTGTTCGATGAATCACTTCTTCAATACAAAAATACCCAGAGCATTCAAGAGCATTCAAGAGCTTTTAATATACTCATTATACTTCCACTTTCATATCTGAGTGAATCTTAAATTACTTGTGAGCTTACACTTTGATATCCATCTTTTGAGAGAGAAAAATCTGTAAAAAGAGGACTTTTATACTTCTTATTCTTATTCTATTTTCTAAGTGAAACATTTGTAAAGTGAGGCATTTTAGTTGAGAGGTTCTCAACAGATTGAAGTAAGTTCTTTTAAAAAAATCCACGAGCTAGGTGAAGTTGGTGGTGCATTGATTTATAGTGAAGAAATTCTCAAAGAAGGTTCCTTGAGGAGTGGACGTAGGCCGGGAGCCGAACCACTACAAATCTTTGTGTTTGAGCTGCTTTTCCCTCTCCTCTATTTCTATGTATTAAATAACTCTGCATTTACTCACTTAGTTATTTAAAATCTATTTTCTTTCAAATTTTTTGATTACCCAATTCACCCCCTCTTGGTTGCTTTCCTGTGTAACAGCATACTTGATCTCCCTTCAGCTGGAAGATGCCAGGGTCACTCTCAGCCTATCTCTTCGATGCCCAGTATCTCAAATGCCTTTACTAGCTGTTCTAGCCACTATCTGCCTTAGTGGCTCCTTAGGATCACCCAAAAACTCGTCGGGTTAGAACGAAAAACTCTCGCTTTAGAAAAGACGGCCTCGTTTCAGCAACATGGGCCTGATTTGATTCTCACTCTGAGAATGTCCATGGATTCCCATAAGGCTCCACCATTTCGTGGACCAAGACGTCCATGGCTGTTGATCAACTAGTCCGGCCACATTGGCCTAACCAACCCCTTCTTCCTCGTCAGAATCTTATCCGGTAAGGCATCTCTTGCCTCCTAGGCCTACCACGCCTACACCACCACGTCCACGTCCTGACATCCAAGAAGGTAACAAAAGAGATTAGCACATTTACAAATGTGCCAAAGCTAACTCATTCGCGTCCTAATACGATGGACAAAGTAATTCACTCCACATAAGCACGTAGTCACATAAACACTATGAATTTCATTCCTGGATAATGACCTCCGCGGCTTGCTAGAGTTCCAATTAGAAATGGCAGTGATCAAGCGCCTTTCTAATAGGACTCTTAGAAACCTTGGACTTGATCAACATCCTAGAAATTAAATCCATACCCATGTAATCACATAACATTACAAACATACAAACATCTCTGTCAAGTGAGACCCATTGTGGTACTAACCACTTCCTACGAACCCAAAGTATTCAAACCCGGTACGCTTAATACCAAGTTGTAACGCCCCAAATTAATCACACTATTCAACTCCAATCAACTAGTACAAAGTGTATAAGTGAACTAAGAAGCTTTCATTAATTAGATTTAATATACAAAAGGTGACACATGGGTGTACATTCATAAATAGTTCATCCTGAATCTACACATGTGTTACAAGCAGTAATAAGGAATGAAAGCTAAATAGGTAATCACATGCCCTAAGGGCTTACATCTTTCCAAGACCGTGCTTGGTTACAACAAAATGAGTCAGATGCTCAATACAATTAAAGCCCTAGGATTGTACAAAATCAAATACAAAATAAACAAAGTTGAGCCTTTAGCTCCACAGTCCCCCTAAGCTAAGTCCTTGGCAGAGGCATATCACCAGCACTTGAAAATGGTTTTTCCAATTAAGGTGAGCCAAAATCCAGTAGAAACAATCTAACACAATATATGAATCTTAACAAAGATACAAATATGATGTGTATATACAATACTTGTAACAAAATAATTTATAACTCTTTTGTAAACCATGCCATGTCAAGTTTTATATCACAATTCATGCTATCTTGATCCCTCCCTTTTTCATCTCAATTCATGAGTTATTTCCATTTATTACAAACAACCAGACTGAGGATACAACTCAAAAGTTCTCAAATCAATATGGTTGTCACACAAACACTTTCATTTGCCATTTTAGGAAAATTTCGTCCATGGGAGTCGGCACCCATGAATATACAATGTTTTCGGAACTTTCACCTTGAACACACAAACCAACTTAATTCAATGGAGTCCATCTCCTTTTTTTTTCCCAAATATGGAGTACATCCCTTTTCTCCTCCCAAATATCATACATATACAATTTATTAAAACATAGTCATATTCAATGACAACCAATAAGAGGTTAGTTTTAATTCATCTAATCCTCATGCAATTTCTACAACAATCATGACTATCCTCCACCGATAACCCAAAACAGATATTTCTAAACAGATATACAATCTCTAAAATAGATAAATTATCCAAATTTTCATAGATGAGAGGTAATACATATTCAACTCCACCATTTATATAAACATTCGTCTAATTTCAAATTCCCATTACCAATTTCATGTATTTACACAAATAACTATTTAAGCCACTTTAGGGCAAAATCCCATTTTCTTCCAAAATACATCCCGGGTATCAAAATCAACAAACTTATCACAATACAGCCTCATATCCATTTCCCCCAACCATTTTTAATACATCCATTTGAAAACCCCTCTTTTGATTTTAAACCAAAACTCTAGGTTTGTTCAAAATCATTCCAAGTTCCAATATTCTTTACACATCAACAAATAACAAAGTTAAAACTCATAAGAGAGTGTAGAAGTCCCTACCTTAAGCTTAGAAGGCCAAGGAAGAAGTGGAGAAACTTCGAAGACGCTGAAACCAAGATCTATTCGGATCAAAATGGAGCTCTTGAGATGCTCTACCCTTTTCACAAAGACACTAGGGTAGGGAAATGAACAGATCTAGATGAAAAAGTAGAGAGAATGTAGGTTTTAGAGAAAGAGGGTCTCAACTTTAGAGTTTAGAGTGAAAATATGTGAAAAAGTGATGTAAAAAGGTGTTGTTACGAACTGATATACGCATAGTCCGCTCGAGCGCAAGAAGTGACGCTCGAGCGTCAGACACAATAAATTGTTCTGTTCAATCGCAAGAAGTGACGCTCGAACGCCAAGACACAATGAAAAAAGGTAACACCGCTCGAGCTCAAGAAGTGACACTCAAGCGCAGAATACACACTCCTAGTAGTTTTGCATAGAACAGACCATCACTCGAGCACAGGAATGGTCGCTCGAGCGCACGACCGCTCGAGCGTAGGAAACACTGCTCGAGTGTAGAATACACCATCCCAGTAGTTTTGCAGACCTGCAAAAGTACTAAGAGTTCACAAAGCCCGCTCGAGCGCAATAAGTGTCGCTCAAGCGGAAGAGTAAAATTCTGGACAACAAGAGTTTGAAAACCAAGCTACCAAACTATTCCAAACATAACTAAAACATCCCAAAAGCCAAACTCAACAAGGGGAAAAGAATTAGACAAGAATAACAACACGAAACCATGAAACCCGAGTCCAGAATACAAAATGGGTTGGGTCTAAACCAGAAACGCTATAATAATGGAGATGGAATTCTTTTGGGTTCAAAGTTGCTCTTTGTTAGAACTTTAATTTCCTCTTGATCAGAATTTATTCTTGATTGTAGATCTACCTCATCGATTTGGCCTTGGATGAATTGTTCATCGACTCCACGAGAGGGGCTAGATTGATGTGAGAGTGTGTGGAAACAAGGTTGAGGTGGTGTGTGTACAAGATAAGAGTTAAGGGTATGATTGAAATATTTGGTCTGTAGAATGAGAACAATAATTAATAATCAAATTACTAAGTGTGTGCACTTAAAAATGATGTGCGCTGAGGTAAGTAGGTGTATGGAAATATAATTTCCCCTAGAGGTTGGGTCCTTTCTTAATAGAAAAATACTGGAGATTCTAAAAGATTTATCAAATTTTTTATCAAATATTTCATATGGGTATATGACCTACATATAAGACATTTAATATAAATTTTGATAAAATTTATAGAGTCTCTACCAACACTGTTTTTAATAACATTTTTTTTTTCATTTTAGTTTTTTTTTTTTTTTTTGGTTGTTGTTGTTATGTATTATTGATTTTTATCATCATTTTATATCAATATTTACATATTACAATGTTATGGAATATAAATAATATCATACCACATATTTTGGTGATATAAAAGTATACATCTATTAAAAAAAAGGTAATAATAGTCCTTTTAAAATTAAAATATTAAGTCAATCTTTGTTTTGTTTTGTTTTGTTTTATTTTTTTTTATTTAAAAATCAATCTTTCAATATTTGAAATTGATATATTTATTTTCTTATTTTAGTGAATTGCTTTCTATATTTAATATAGCAAAACAATAAATTAGTTTGAAAAGCATTAGAGTGTTTTCCTTTTAAAAACCATTAATCATGGACGGAATAAAGTTTTATTTTTATATGATTAAATGAAACATAACCAATTAATTTTTTTTAATTGTTTAAAATTAAGAAATTTAAGAAAATTAGTATGAAATATTGAAACTCTCACAAGACTCTTCATTAGAAACTTTGGCCGTGTTTAGTTTAATTTTCTAAAATTAATTCTACCCTTACATTCTAATGCTACGTTTGGTTTAAGTTTTCAAATCATTATTCCAAATCAATTTCAAAACACATTTTGAAAATATGTTTGGTAAACCAGACAGTTTTTGAATTTTTGGTCTACCTGGTTGTCCATTTGGACATCCTCCCGGATGTCTGGTCAGTCGTCTGACAGGTTGACCGGAACAGTATTTTTTTTTTTTTTTTGCAATTGTCAATCGCCACCTGTTATTTGGGGGAAAAAAATTATATTTATTTTTGATATTTTTTAAATATACAAATTATTTTTTTAGACTAAAATGACAAATTATTGTTTGAATTGAATTTTAAAAAGAGTTTGGTTATGAGTTTTGAATAGAATTTTCAATAGAGTTTTGAATCGTGTGTTTGGTTATGAGTTATAAGTTTTTCAATTAAGTTTTGAAAACTCTTTTCAAAACTCATAATCAAACAACTTTTCTTATTTCATATGTCACATTAAAAATTCAAAACTCAATTCAAAACTCTTTGTAAAACTTATAACCACACAAATTTTATTTTTTCAAATCAGAATTCTAAAACTCACAAACTTAAAATACAACTCTATTCTCAAATCATAATTTTAAAATTTTACCAAACGCTACCTCTATTTTCCTTAATATATATATATATATATATATAGATTTGTGTTGACACGAAAACAATTGAGAAATGAGATTTTTATCGATAAATCTTATTTAGAAGTGTTCTAACCCAAGAAATCTATAAAAAGAATTTTTAATCTACTTAGTCTCATGTATTTATAATTTTATTCCATAAAGTCATTTTTCTTAATTTACACTATTTTCTTAGCATATAGCATTATTCTTTTCTTAGACTCTTGTGCTCTTATATTTAATATTGATATTTAATATTGGGGGGAGGAGAGAGAAGGGAAAGGACCAAGGCATAGAAAATTTCATACACAAATTAAATAACATTGATGTTATTATTTTATATTATTATATAATGTAATATATTTTTAATTAACAACACATTAAAAATAATGTGAACATTCTCTCTCATCTGATGTGAACCTGAATATCACCTTTATCACAACATCATTTGATATAAATATTCACATTCACGTCATCTAATGTAAACATTTACGTCATCACGCACAATCATGTTTATTAAATGAAAGTTCAGGCTTGTGATTGTGTAATTTGATGCAATACTGATGTGAACCTTAACATCATCTTTATCACACGTCATCTGATGTGAATATTTACATTTACGTCATCTGATATGAACATTCACAATTCACGTCATCTAATGTGAACATTCACGTCATCACATATAGTCAATATTTGGACGCATGGGAACTACCAAAAATAATGACGATCAATAAAGAACCATATTTAATTTTTTGTGTGTAATATATATCAACATTAAATAGTGGTGTGTAGTTAATGCATTTTTTTGGGTGAAGATATGGGGAATATGAATGGTCATGGGAACTACCAAAATATAATGATAATCAACATTAAATATCAACATTAATGAGTGGCAGAAGATATCAAGGGTGTTTTGTTCTTCTTACCTTAAATAGAACCTAATGGAATAGTAAAAAATAATATGGGTTGAATGGAATAAAACTCTTAGAAAGGAGATGTATCAAAAAAGCTCCCTTGAGAAAAATATGGAAACATTTGGTTAATAAACAAAAATGATGTAAAAAAAATATATATATTTAATTAATAGAAAAAAAAATGTGATTAACAAAAAAATTATGAAATTGATGTGCAAAGAGTGAATAAGCTTGTTCGGTTTGGATTTTCAGGATTCACTTTTCAGACAATTATATTTTTTATTTTTCGTGCTTTTTTTTTTGTTTTTACTGAATTTTTTAAATATTTTGAGCAATTGTTTTAATTTTTAGATATACCTAACATAAATATACTTAAAAAGTATAATATTATTAAAAAAATATTTAAAAAATGCACTAAATACCAAAAATATAAAAAAAAAATTAGAATTCAGTACATTTTTCGTATTCTTGTGTATTTATTGATTTTTAAAATATTTTTTTTATAAGCATTTTACTTTTTAGATACATCTAAGTAAGGTGCATCTAAAAAAGTAAAAAAATTACTTAAAATTTTAAAAATATTCATTATAAACAAAAAAATGAAAAATAGAAATTTTAATTTTTAAAAAATTAAATCCAAAAAATTAAACAAATACACTGAATGGTTTTTTTTAAACAAAAATTATTCAGTGTATTTGGTTTGAGTTTTTTGGATTAAATTTTTTAAAAATTAAAATTTTTGTTTTTTGTGTTTTTTTTTTTGTTTTTAGTGAATATTTTTAACATTTTTTTTACTTTTTTAGATGCACCTTATTTAGATGTATCTAAAGAGTAAAAAATTTTTGAAAAATATTTAAAAAATTAATAAGTACATAAAAATATACTGAATTCTCGTATTTTATTTTATTTTATTTTATATTTTTGGTATTTAGTGAATTTTTAAAAGGTTTTTTCATAAATTTTTTATTTTTTAGGTATATTTATATTAAGTAGGCTTAAAAATTAAAAAAATTATTTAAAATATTAAAAAAATTAATAAAAATAAAAAAGAATATAAAAATAAGAAAATAAAATTTTTTTAAAAATATTTAAAAAAAACTTTATCCAAACAAAGTGATTGCTTTCATGTAAAAGTCTTCAAATAGACAAATAAATAGTCATATGGGCCCGTTTACAGTCTTTGACCACATAGAGATTCTGAGGTGCACGCGCAACAACACGACGGACTGTTGAAGGCTGCCAGCAGGCAGCTGCTGAGCAGCAAAAGTTTTGAAACAAAAAAAAAATATATATATATATATATATTTAAGTGAATTAAAAATAAAATTTTAATTAGAGCTCTATTTATATGGGACTCATACACATATAATTTGTATGAATTTCACATCATATAAAAGATTTAATAGAATATTTAATAATTTATTTAAAATTTCTAAAATAACCTTTTGTTTTTTTTATTTCATGTCATATATTAATACCATGTTTAAAACTCTAAATTCAAAACTATGAATCATTGCTCGACGAAAAAAGACGATCTTTCAGTGAAGAAGCATGTGAACTCTGCCGAATGAAGTGACATGACAATACGGGCAAAAATGTAAGTTGACATCCATTCATAATTTTGTATTATTTTTTACGAGTGTGATTGGTAGCTCGAAACCCGTGACTTGAGTTTGGCTCGACACCAAAACGACGTTGTTTTGGTGTCGATTTTCTTTTTTTTTTTTTTTTTTTTTTTCGTGTTTTTGTTGCAGATCGGGAAGAAGAAAAAGAAGGGAGAAGAAGAAGAGGGGGGCTCTGCAGATCGGGAGGAGGAGGAGGGAGGAGAACTGGAGGGGAGGGGGCCATAAAAATCAGGCTGGAGGAGGAGGCGGGGCTGCGGTGGCGAGCTGCGGCGGGGCTACGCGGGGTGAGCTGCAGCGGCATGATCGGGCAGAGGCGGAGGGGCTGGGCAGACGACCGGGGCTGAGCAGGCGGGGCTGGGTAGAGGCAGACGATCGGCCGATCTCCTCCTTCTTCCTCTCTTCTCTCCCTCTTTCTCCTTCTCCTCTCTTCTTTCCCTCTTTCGAGCTAATTCGAGCCTTAAAAATCGAGCTACGAGGCATTTTCCTATTTTTTATTATCAAGTGAAAAAAATAATCTCAACATACAGGCCATGGTTTGTTTGAATTTGTATAGTGATTTTGGAAATTTTTTTAAAAAAAATTTGTTTGATTTGTAAATTTTTCAAAATAATTTTTTCTCTCTTACCTATCAATCAATCACTTTTTCTCTCTCCTCTCTCCTTCTCAATCACTTTTTCTCTCATGTACATCTACTCAATTATACAAAATATCAAATCATTTCAAATATCCAAACTCCAAAATTACTTTCAAAATATACAACCAAACAAACAAAAAAAATTCTAAACTCTCTCCCTAAAATAATTTTTAAAAACTACTCTCCCAAAACCAAACCAAACATACCCACAATTTTTTTTATTATTTTATTAAAAAAATTAAGGGTAAATTACACTTACACCTATTGAGGTTTAAGTTTAATACATATCACTCCCTGACGTTTAAGAAATTACACTAACCCCCTGTTATTGTAATTATTTAGACGGAATGAAGACATTGAACTCATTCACTCTCTTTTTTTTTTGCTTTGCTTTACTTTCTCTTTTTTTCCTCTTTTCTTTATTTTTAAAAAAAATGTAATTTCCTCTGTTTTTTACTAGAAGTTGTTACCTTTTATATAAGTAGGGGGTTTGTGAAATAAAACTATTAACCACAGGGGTGAGAATATAATTTCTGAAACGTCAGGAATTGGACCAAACCTCAAGTAGTGTCAATGTAATTTACCCAAAAATTAAAAATTATAAAAATAGGACATTTCCGAACAACCCTTTCCCTAAATTGAAAGGCAAATCACAAATCACAAATATATTTTGAGATTTGTTTAAAATATGAAATGTCGTTTTTATTTAATAAAATTAACTAAAAAAATAAATTTATTAACTACTCTCCTATAAAATAACAAGATTTTGTTTGGAATGTTTAGTTTTGGTTGAAACAATCAATAAAAATAAATTTTTTTTAAATAATTAATAAGACAAAATATTACACCTACATATCAATCAATAATTTTTTTCTCACAATTATCTATTCAATTACCAAAAAAAAAAAAACACAAATCTTCACAAACATATAGTCAAAAAATAAAAAAAATTATGGAATTAACAAATATCTCATTGTAAGAATTTTTTATTTAACAAAATTAACTAAAAAAATAAAATTTATAACTACTCTTTTATATAATAAGAAAATTATTTAAATTATTAATTGAAATATGTTTCTGACATTATTGAAAATTATTAATTAACTTGATAATTTATTAATAAAAATTATTATTTATTATGAAATTAAAAATTTCAAAAAATGAAACGTGGCATAATTTTGGAAGTTTTGAATATTTATTGACGTGGTTAGGCCCACAAAGGTCATAGCCCACTATAAACAACCCAAGTCCATCACTTAGAGCCCAACACATAAACCAACTGATGAGATCCTGAATAGCTGGAAGCCAACATGGCACGAAGAACCAATGATATTCAGACATGTGGCAGGTAAAGGACAAGCCACATCAGCAGACAAAGATCTGCAAAGTTATTGCCACTGCACATCGCCATTAATGCAGCCCATCACAACATTTATTACGACAACACCTCTCTGTCGGAACAACACCCCCTCACCCTGAACAAGGTAAGCTACAGCATAGACTTTCGGCCAAGGTGGCAGGTCGGAAGGGACGGCGAAATGATTACCAAAGGATATAAGCAGACGTTGAAGACAAGAAGAAGGTTAAGCTTTCTATCTCCAATCTCTCTCTACACTCTACTTCTCTTTCTAACTTACTCGTCGGAGGGTTCAATGGGGGACTCCTCGTTCCCCGTTGAATTTGTCTGCAGGTTCATTGGTGGGTTTGATCACTTGGATATTGGCACGAGAAGCGTGGATCAGTTTGACCCGTTCTGCCAAGTACCCGTTGTATATTAATTGTATCATCAGTTGGCGCCGTCTGTGGGAAAGCTTTGCTCCGTGCGCTAGTTATGCTCATTGTCGCCGGAGACCCTGTCCCAACAACCTTTTCCTACTACCAATCAAAGTGTATGGTCACGACTAGATCCATGGCTTCTCACCATAATGCTGCCGACCATCAAACCAACCCTCCCAATCCAAACAATCCACCACAGTATTTCATCGAGCTTACCAACAGCATTAACCGCATGGCCGAGCAAAACCAAGCCCTGATAAATGCTTTACTCCAGAGAAACCTTCCTATGCCTCCTCCACTACCTCCAGATATTCCCCCTAACCAAGAATGAGCCCCGAGCCATACTATCCCGCAGCCCTATCCACCCAACTTGGAAGGCTTGCAACCTCCACCCCCACATATAAATCCACCACCTCCACCCCCGCATCCGTCGATCCTGGCACCAACCCCTGAAGGGAAGCCAGTAGTGTCTAGCCCCCGTTGCCCTCCGGTGGTA